>JANCMC010039444.1:422044-455600 GCA_024363005.1 Charaxes varanes
TCTCCTATAAGAATGCATGAAGATTTTAAAACCTTAAATAATAGTTATAAAGGTGTTATAAGGAAGACTAAATGAATGAGAGATTCATGCAAAGCTATCCATTATATGTGATAATACTCCCATTGTGTTCTAATAATATTAAAACTTATTTTCTATATTTAATTATGTAATTTGTCTGTATAATCTTAAAAAAAAAAGTAACAAAAATTCTTAGATTAGAGTTCAACCAGTACGTAACGTAGCTGGTTGAACTCTAATTATAGTATTTTTTTAAGTGCAAATTCAGATCTAGGTTTTTAAATTGATCTAATTCTAAAAATTATATATTATGTGATCAAGCGTTTCTTAACTATTAACTTCTAAAATTACAGTTGTCGAAGCGTTTAGATAAACGCGTCTTATTATTAACAAATAATTTTATAAAATTAAAAACCAGAATTTCATAATTGCTTGCTATAATAAATACTAGACTAACATTTCACTGGCGTCACACAAAAGTAATTAGAGATTTCTTAATGCCTTATCGTTTACACATTAATAGAGTTTAATATAAAAATAAATTGGCATGAAACTGTTTTGTTTGTATAACAAAACGTTAGGAACTATTGTATAGTATTATAAGATATTTATAAGGAACGAAGATTACATACCTGAAGCGCATAAAAAACGCCCAACAGTGTAAGGATAGGTTAACGGGATCCCATAAGGGCAATCTTGAACCTAATAGTTATTCTACTTAAGAGATTTATTAATTTTTGAATAAAATAAATTTAAGTCTTGTATCGTCAGGCTAATCGAAACATGAATGGATTGAATAGAAAATATTCATATGACAGATATATATTGACATTCAATGACGGCCTGACAGCTGATATTTGCCTGACAGCTGATACTATTCACTGATCATTCATTCGGATTTGAATGCTTTAAGGTAACGGTGGTTATTAATACAACTACAAAAAAAAACAGATAAAAACATCAATCTCATATGTAACAGGTACTCATGAAACTAGGGTGACACCAAAAACGCTTGAATTCCATTTTGTAGCTTATTTTGGTACTACTACTATTATTATTTTGAGTACATTTCAATATCTTGTGCGAAGCAATGCTGTATGTAGTTGAAAAATCTAGTGTTACGAATTATGCAGCATGATGCGCTATAACGATATAATTGGAAAACTATCCTACATGTTTCACGTATTATAAACTACGTAAACTATACCTGAGATATTTACTATACTAAAACTCAGTATATATAAAATAAAAACATTATGAACCTCTTTATTCGCTTTCAAAAAGAGATACAAAAGCAAAATATTTTACTGTCCTAAGTCTTCAAAACTTTTTAGTAATTAAAGTCACACTGACAAATTCGAATAAATTTATAATTTTAAGAACGTTTACAATTAATCATCTTCTAAAATGGCTTCTAATATTAGATTAAAGTCAAAGTCTAATTTAAAAGACGAAAAGGTATCCGACCTAGCTGGGAAAATAGAAGAAACTGATGAAATGAAATTAAAAATGTTAGCCGGTCTAGATAAGCCAGATCCAGACGATGTTCTTTATCCTGCAGAGCTTAACGCACACTTAATTGAGCAGCTCAAGGTATATTTCATTCTTATAAAATATTACTAGTTATTCGGTACAGCATATACTTTATCCACTTAATATATTCCTGATGCATAAGTAAAATAATCAAGCCAGGATGTAAATAGCTTTATTCCACTAAAATTTAGGATAATATTTTATAGAGATATGAGATAACAAGAATTACTATAGCAACCATACACAGAGTGTATAAATTATACATCAATTCCGTACCGCTAATGCGCATATTATCCTATTAATAGCTCCCAACTAGTTATTATGTGTGTAATATTTTTTTATATTATATTTTTTATATTGCAAACGAGCACGCGGTAAGTGACTACCAACGCCGATGGACATCTGCACTACCAGAAGACTCGGACATGCTTTACCGGCCTTTAAAAAGTGGTTTTGGCCACCGGCAACTATCACAAACCGAAGGAAAGGCAACAACAATAATATTGCCGCTACTTCTCGCCGATCTTATAACAGAGAAAAAGTACTAGGACACGGACGCACGGGCCAAATTCGGTTGCAGACCAAAGGTACTGCAAGCGTGGCGCAACATCTAATTAGACAGACAGATAAAACCAAATGAAGTAAAAGAATATAAAGGTAGATGGAAAGAAACGTATGTTACTGTCACGACCGGTATAGGGGTGAGTGACAATAGCAGCTAATGCATTCCGGGGTCGCGTACCCATAGTGAATCAGACCAGTTTCTATCTTAAGTTCCTCTTTATCTGTAAGATAAAGAAAAAGATCCACCCCGTTGATGATTAATAATTATATTACATTACAAAGTGAATACAATTATTTTATATAAACATATTTCTCGTTTAAGAATATAATAATTTTCTAACAAAGCCCCCGTCCATAATATCGTCGAGGTCATCAATTTATGAAATGATTAATAGCCCATTTTTAAGTTTAATTTTATCAAGGGTTTTACAACGTTCTGTTGATTATTTATGACAGTGCTATGATTTATTACCTCAACTTTAATAAATATTTATTTGCTTAGATTATGACTTGTGAGAATAATGAATTACGCAAATGTGTATTTACAAGAGATGAAGAGATTAAGGAATTAAATAAAACTGTAACGGATCTAAATCAACGAATACGTGATATAATTTCCGGGACTGGACCTGCAATATCATCAAAATCGGCAGGAATAATTAGTGCTAAAATTGCAACGTTGTGTAAGCAAAATAGGCATCTCGTTGCTGAAGTTGAAAGTTACAAAACTAAAAATGCTACACTTGAAAGAAAAATAATGCAGCTAGATCTCATAAATAAAGAAAATCAAAAGTTAGAAGAATGCCTATGTAAGGAAGAACCAATTGATGTTAGTTCAGATGAACTTAAAGATTTAAATAGCAAACTTATTATTGTTAATAAGAAACTATACGAAAGTAAAAATAAGAATCTCGAATTAAAGAACGATATATTAATCGCAACAAAGATTCTACAGCAAGAACTTGGTGACAAATTTACCAGTATTAAAGATTTGCAAAATGATATAGCTGGATGGAAAGGAAGAGCACAGCAAATTGTCTTACTACAAGCAAAAATTACTGAACTGGAAGAGAAACTAAGTGGAAAACAAAAAGATACCACTGAATCAAAGCGAAAAGATCAAAGCCAGGTAGATGATGATAATTTTAAAGCTTCAATAACCAAAGTAATAAAAATAATTTTCAAAAAGATTTAATTTATCGTCTGATTTCAGATTATACGCGAACTTGAATTAAAAAGGAAAAAAGAAATAGATCAAACTATGAGAGACTTGAATTCAATTAGAGAAGAAAATCAAGAGTTAAGAAAGAAATTAGATGGTGCACGTTGTAGAATTCGAAACCTAGAATGCGATGCTACCCTTATCAGACAAAAGATGCAAACTTTTGTAGAGAAGAGTAAACATGATGATCTGCTCATAAACGAACAAAGAGTGAGTATTCTTAAACTCAAATGTATTCATCATTAATTCAAATATTGTGAAATACGTCACCATTCTTGTTTTCTTTCCAGAGTCAAATAAAAAATTTGGAAACGTATTACCAAGAAATTCTTAAAGAAAACACCGTCAAAATGAATAAAATGAACAGCGAAATTGGTGAATACCAGAAATTAAACCAAAATACTGACGCTAAAATCGATGCATTAAGGCAACAAGCAACAGAAAAGGCGACCAAAATTGAAGAGTTAAGAGCTCAACTATTACGATACGAAGAATGTTCTTTACAAAGTATATTTTTTACACCAATGAAAACAGCTACGGATAATGAAATTAAGAAATTATCGGATTTGGTTGTAACATTGAATGAAAGATTAGATAATGAGCGCCATAAATGGGAAGAATTGGATTTAAAACACCGAAAAATAAAGGAGAAAAAAAAGCGTTTTGAAAAACGCGTTGCGTCTTTAGAAGAAAATATAAAAATGTTGAAAGATTCTTCCAAAAGGAGTTCGAAATCATCTAAATCGTTATTAAACAAAGAACAGCAATATGAGTCTTTTACGCTTGCTAACGTGGTAGCAAGAAAGCAATCGTCTATTGTTGGTCTTGTAGATAGACCTAGTGACACTACATCTTCAGAGACAGCAATCGAAAACGGATATGATGCTTTAGAAAAGGACGAGTTAAAATTTAAACTGGAATTAACAGAAGAAAGACTTAAAATAATGGAAGATAGGTTGAAAATGGTTGAAGAAGAAAAGCAAGATGATTACAGTAATTTGACAGAAATGATACAAACGTCAAAGCAACTTTTTAATGAGGCCTTGGGAGTATTAAAACGTGATAAATGCCAATGTTCTAATATTAGTTAAAATTATTTAATTTTATTGTTTATGTTATACACATAAAAATGAATTTTAAAATGTTTTTGATTTCACAATACAACTTAATATGCTTTATTAAAGAATAATCGTTATTTTAATATGACAAGTTCAAATATTATAAAATGTAAAATTGCGTCGTTATTCTGGCTATTGTTTGTAAAAACAGATCAACATTAAGGTAATATTTTCAATTGGCAATTCAATAAGGAATAGTAGATTTTTATTTTGTTCTATATGGCAATATTCATAGCCGCCATTTGTCATATTTATGGCATGCGCGTTCGGGGATGTAACAAAAATCGTGCTCGTGAGTTCTTCCTGAAATTAAGTAACTTTTGAACTTTGTTTGTGTATCGTGAAATTAGTGTTCTTCGGTGTACCTTTAAGTGCATATATTTCTGTTGTGCTTGGTGTTAGATTAAGTCGCAATGAATAAAACTTGCGCAAGGTGCGAAAAAACAGTTTATCCTACAGAGGAGTTGAAATGTTTAGACAAGGTAAAATTTTTAACACATTTAAAAAATATTTTGTTTAAGTTTTATATGTCTGTTATTTATTTGCTATTAATGAACATAAGTTTCCTTTCAAATTTTTCTGTCGATATTTAAAACTTTTTAAACTTCATTGTCATCGGCCGGGATACCAATTTAAACTGCCGGACGGGTGAGTCATTTAAATTATAAAAATTAGTGCTGATATCATTGTGGTTTCACTATAATACCTCTCTGTATGTTTTTTATTATATAACGAATATAGATGACCTATCAATCTACTTAAAGACATATCTCTGTATTTTATTGGATTGGGCTTTGCCAATAAACTACCTGTGGAGATAAAAAAATCTGATCATGAGAAATTTTTTTAATGTTTATTTTGCCAAGTGATAACACATGCAAAGTTAGAACATGTAGTTCAGTGATAAGCAATATCTAATCTCTGATAAGAAAAATATTTACTTTTTATGTACTTAGCGTTAACCCAACATTTCTGATAAAAACTGATTAAAGGTGGTTTTTTAGATGATAGGATTAATGCAATTTGATTTAAAAAATTTAGTAGTAAATTTCTTAATATTGAGCCTGGTTCTCTGAGTGCAGAAATTATCAGACTTCAATATCTCTATTATCTAGACTCTGAGATAACATTTACACTAAAGTAACAAATATAAGGGTTGTGATAAAAATATTTTATTTTGATAATTAAGCCAACTTCATAGTGTGTTTATAAATAAAGTGAATACTTCAATTCTAAATAAAATAATAGAAACAAGATTTTAATCAAATGATTTTTACCATGTATAGAGATTTTGTGGGATACTTGTGGATGAGATTTGCCCTGAAAAGAGCAAGATGGTTCAAGAAGGAGGATGCTTTTGCCCAGCATTGAGACACAATAGGCTAATTAAAAAAAAATAGAGATTTGATAAAAGTATGTGCAGTGTTTTCCTATGACTTTACTTCTGTTGTAATGTATATTACATTTTATTTAGAGTTTGTAAAAGAATAGTTTATAAAAATTTTAAAAATAAAAATGTCTTATATTTATTTTTAACTACAGATATCTTAAAAATATTCCAACTAAGATTCATGTAACATACATTCTAAATATTTGTTGAATTTACACTACACATTGCACAAGGTTATTTCGAGAATTGAGTAATAAACTTGTTTGTCCTCTCAAACATATGGATACAGCATCATTATCATTAATTTGAATATTTGACAAAATGTTATTGAGATAATATTGTATAAGATGTTATGTTAAAATGCTCAAGGTGTTTTAGCCAAAAGTTATGAACACATTAATGGTTATTGGTTTAAGTAGTTCCTTGCTGTGCTGTGGCAGTCAGAAAGCTGTTGTTGACAAAAATAAATTAAAAAGTCAATTTTCATGCTAGCATAAAAAATATAAGTCTATTTCAGTAAGGTAAAAATAATCTTGACAAATAGATAAGTTATACAAATTTTTTGCCATCCCTATGACTGTGTTGCGAGATATTGACATGGATGTACTTTAAACTGCAATGTCATTTATTTATAACAAGAAAGTTACTTTTGATAATCAAAAGCAATCATTATGTTAGCTAGATCCTGTTTCAGATTCAATTTACATTCAAACAAAAAGGTTTTTGCAGTTGAGGCCTGTACAATCTACTAAAAGACATTGGCTTGTCAAGAACTATAAGTTCTTTATTAGGAAAGACATCTAAAGCCACAGTAGTAGGATCTGACTAGATTTGCCTAGGTAGGGGAGGGAACGCTGTCAGTGAAGGGGAGTGTTAGTGGACACTAGAAAGAGCGTTCTTAAACCTACACTTGGTCCCATCACCGCTACTGTGAATGCATGAAATGCTAAGAAATTTGTCTCTTCTTCTTCTTCATAAGTAGTTATCTGATTTTATTCAAAATAATCTTTCTAATTAGTCTTTAGCGTATCCTATCAATATGGAAAATTTCAAGTTTCTATATCTAATAGGTTAGAAATCCTAGGGAAAGGGGAAATCGATAGTTTTATTTTATGTTTACATTTTTCGGAAAAATACAGTCATGAAAACAATCATAAAATTAGGACATACCATGCTGAGAGGTCATGTGACTCTGCCAGTGTTTCAGTCATTAGAGTCCTACTGGCCTGGAGTGTTGAGCTTGATTGGTGAGTCCTATATGAACTTACCCAACAATTATAGCTAATAATGAAACAGGAAATATTTCTTTAAGGGCATTTTGAGTACATATTATAAGTTTGATTTGTACAGAAATGTGGCAGAGCCTAAAGCTATAATAATAATTAAAAGAGATTTATATATAGAGAGATGCAAAATATATGTGTATAATATTTTTGACGTAATAAGGTCTTATAAATTGATGAACGCCGGCTGCACGCACGAAAAAAAATGAATCATTGTCACGTTCCGCCTGAGCCGAGCATGCAAGCGAAATAGCCGAACAAGCGATAGGGAGGCATGATCGACCTAAGCGTTAGATAATCATTTATTGCATAAACTGTGGTAATCTATAGATCTTAGTAAAAAGTATGGATAGTTAGCCAGTTTAGGCGTCCAACAGTTTTTGAGTTAACTAATTAATTATTTATAAGTCAATTATTGATGTCACAATACATAAATTACAGTCTTTTAAAATTGTCATTGATTGTATAAAAGCGTTCGGCGTTATCACGTAAAATTATCGTCCCTAATCCGACTTTAAAGAGAACCGGATTTTTGTCATGATTATGTATTTTAAAAAAATATGATTTTTGTCTTTCGTCAGGGTATTCGTGCTTGATATTGACATTGAATGAAATATTATCTCTGTTAAATGGAAAATCTGCGGATTGTAAGTTATGTATAGCTTTATTCTTTTAATAGTTAAGATAATAAATAAAAGCTTTTAATTTAAGCTTAGTAGGAGGGGAAAACGGAATATTAGACATACTTAAAAAGTATTCCTAATATTATTTAAAAAAAAACTCTAAATTTTTTTTCCGTAGGTGAAAGCGATACAGCAATGCGAATAATACACAACTATCACAGCGTGTGGAAACAGTACGGTTTCATCCCAGAGGTGTACAATCTCGGTACTGGGGAAGCTTCGTCCGCTAGAGAGAGCTACCCGCTGCGGCCGGAGCTGATAGAGTCTATAATGTACCTGTACAGGGACACCAGAGACCCAATACTGCTTCAAATGGGAGAAGATATATTGAGAAGCATACAGCACAGCGCTAGAACTCCTTGTGGATACGCTACGGTATATTTCACTTTGCTATATGCTCTTAGTACATAACAGTACAAGAAGGTCCATGTCAGACCTCCCTTTCTTAGAGTTCCTTCAAAGAAACATTTTTGGTCTCTGCAAGGTTTGATCCCAGAGCCAGCCATCTTCTCTAAATCTTTGTGTTTGAGATGTATATGACTGTATTGACCAAGGGAAATTATAGGGTAGATTTTTTTTATCATGAACAGTCTAGGGGAACTTAAATCCAAGGTTTCCGGTTTCCCGGCTCGTGGCATCAGCCACCATATTAAAAAGGGAATGGAAATCGTTATTTCGCTCTCACGACCAAAATGTACAACTCACAAAATATATTTTTGTGAGTTGTACATTTTGGCCATTACATATACAAAGACATTTTATAAAACTTTTTGCCATGTGACTGAAAAACAAAGTTATGAAGAAAAAAACGGTTTCTAAAATTATCTTATCTTCAAATACAATTTATACGTCCTTAAAATGCAAAACATGTGGCAACACTAAAAAAAATAAGGAAAGAAAATGGCGGTCAAGCATTTGGTGCAAGAAAAAAAGGAGCGAGCTACAAAGACCTCCTGCTCTCCCCCTAATGACAAGGGGAGACTAATTTTTATAAGGCAATAATAGTAATGTCTTTTTAACATTTTAATTTGGTAAGAAAATGTGCCAAGGTCCAATAGGGTCCATATAAGAAAATATACACTTCGCGCAATAATGATAAAGCAAACTTTAATAATTAAAAACTGTTTCAGATCAAAGACGTTCGCGATCACCGCAAAGAGGATCGCATGGAGTCGTTCTTTTTGGCGGAGACCACCAAATATCTGTACTTGTTGTTCGACGTGGACAACTTTATCCACAACCCCGGCGTGCACGGCACCGTCATCGACACCCCCCACGGGGAGTGCATCGTCGACATGGGCGGTTACGTGTTCAACACCGAGGCTCATCCTATTGACCCAAATATGCTGTACTGTTGTCATCAAGCTAGGGAGGAGTAAGTTTTTCTTTTAACTTCAAACTTCTTTAGGCATTTTTCAGCATTGAACTCGCGACACCGTTACCTTACCGGCGCCTCTGGCTGCTCTTGATCGATTAGTGCAAGCCAGGCTCTGTATTTTCAAGTTTTCACTTTTTTCGTCAATCGCTTCTTGAAGATTTTTTTTAATATTTTAAACTTCTTTGCGCATTTTTGAGATATATAAAAAATAAATATATACAGGACTATATGACACACGGACGTCTGTTCTTAAGGTAGACAACTTAATGCCTGTGTTATGGACAACAGACGACTGTTATACACAATTTTTTTTTTTTTAGAAATACATACATATAGATAGAAGATAGATACAATTGGATGGGGCAAAAATCATTGAACTCGCGACACCGTTACCGTACCGACGCCTCTGGCTGCTGTTGATCGATTAGTGGAAGCCAGGCTCTGTATTTTCAAGTTTTTACTTCTTACGGCAATCGCTTCTTGAAGACTTTTTAAAATATTTTAAACTTCTTTGCGCATTTTTGAGATAAATAAATAATAAATAAATAAATAAATATATACAGGACTATATGACACACGGACGTCTGTTCCTAAGGTAGACAGTCTCATTGATCTTTACTTTGACGTTCTAAAAGTATACATTTGTTATCTTTATATATTTTTCTATTTTTAATACATACGATTTTTGTATCGAACACAAAATTTTCCAGACATACTGTAAACGGGTTGTAGGAGTATTCTCGTACAACGCGCTTGTACGGACCCGAATGCGTATAATATAACATTATATATATTATAAAGATTACATATATTGACTGGCCCGTTGGCGCAGGTTCTACTACATTATTTTACCTAACGTGTTTTGTACATTTGTTTCCTATACAGATATAAGAAAAAGGACATGTTATTATCACCGTGTTAGCTATTTTAATCCACTACTGGATCTACATATATCCAGAGAAACATGTGCCTCTTCTAGGGCATACGCCACTTAAAGGGCATATGTGTATGAGTAAGAAAAAGAGTGCGGTCCGTGAACCGATCTTTTTTAAACAACCGAATTCTATTTTATTAATGATATGGCCCTTGCCTGCCAAAAGCTTGCCAACCTCTATTTCGGGGTATGTTACGCCTTCACAACTTGAGCCGTTAATTCTGAACTGTATTAAGACAAAATATACCCATTATAAGGAAAATGTGTAACAATTAACGTCCATATTACTTCGAAACACGCCAAAATCTTTCCACTTTTTAAATATGAATAGCATCTTTGTCATTTGGAAGTTTACGTCCTCTTTTTATTTGAAGCTCTTCCTTCTTTATTTGAAGTAGAGATCGCCGGCTGGTTGAAATTCGCCCGCAAACTTTCTTGTTATATTTACGGTAAAATAAAATTTGACCATTAAAATAATAACATACGGTTGTCACGATTATGCTTTGATATCATCCAATACATGTGTGTGTAAATGGTGTAAATTAGTGTGCGTATGGTTTTATTTTAATACACTATAAATATTTGCCGGTCTCTTAAACTGACATGCAGACTCTTGGGTCAGCGTCAATGTTTCGGCAACGTAAGTCATTGTCAGCGAGACACATTGGTTGAGTAATTTGCTCTTCAGGTGTTGCGGTATCTTATATGGTATATAATCTGGTTAAAGTTGTGCTAAAAGTGGACATGACATTCTTGGGACACCGAAGTCTCTGCAAGAAACCCTAAGGAATCCCTAGCGGATTCTCGACTTCTGGCAGCTTAAAATTATTAATTAAACGAATGCCCGAACCAGAAGTCTTCGGCATACAGCAACCGTAGTCCACACCTGCTTGCAGATTCCATGATAATCACTTGCGCATTGCTAGCCTTATACCCTCACTCTAGTAACCTTGCTCCCCAGTAGGAACTTTTCATGCGTTTTGATTTACTTTCTTTATATATTGCGAATTAGAAAACTCATGCAAATAAGTATCAGGTGTTAAGCTATGGGCGGCCGGCGGGCGGTAGGTTTGGTGCGCGACCAATAGATGACGCTACTTGTATTTTATTATTCTATAGTAGAGTTAACTAACGTCCGGGCAGAACGTCTGGCGGGTCCGCTAGTATTTTTATAAAGAAAGGTTATCTATTAAGAAATCTCGGAAACCTTGACACGTACAAAGATGAAATTTAGCAAAGATTATTTATTAGACATCCGCTTAGAACGCACCTTTGGATGAACGGCTAATCATAGCAAATTGATTTATAGTAAATTTAAGGGGGCAAACGAGCAGGCAGTAGGCAGCTAAGTGCCCACTGACGCCCATGGACATCTGCACGACCAGGACGCAAGAAGATACGTTACTGGCATTTACTGACGAGTTTAGCCCACCGAGAAGACTTACAAATCGAACGAAACGCAACAACAATACCATCATTTGACGTGATAGCATTCCCGCCTCTTCACGTAATCTCATGATCTAGGAGTATTTGCGAACGGGAGTGTGGGACTCGCTAGCTCTGCTAGAATACCCACTAAAACCCAGCGGCGCCCGCATCATCCATGAAATAGGGCACCAGACGATCGCTGTTGCATGCCTCCCTAATGCCCCGGATGAAATCTCTATCGCCTAATCTTACGTCTGCGCGAGGAGACGCGCGAAATGGAGTCATTTTTTCTCCCGATCTTCTTCGTCTGGTAGCCGCAGCGGTGGATGTCGCGAAGCTAAAGGTGGACGCAGTGGTAGCACTAGTAGCTTGCCCGGCTTGGCTTGTCCCAAAACTTAAAGAGGTCGGCTGAGTGGTCGCAGCGGTGGTCCCAAATGACAGGGGTTGAGCTTGACTGGTGCCAAAGGATATTGTAGATGGTTGACTTGTACCGAACGACGGTTGAGCTGTTCCAAAACTCAACGGTTGACTTATTTGAGGTAGACCAGTAAAGTTTCCACAGATAAATACAACACACAAGAAAGAGCAGAATTAGTTAGAGAAGTAGAATAGAAACATCACATAAGAATTAATTGATATAGATATACATAAACTATATTAAAAAGATTACAAGCATTCTGAGATTATTATAAACTTATAGTAAAACGTGTGTTTTTATTTTAACACTTTAATGTATTTATAACGCATATTTTATAAAAATATTAGCATTCGCTCACCCTCTTCTATTTAAACTGTAATATTGCCAAATTTGGTACTCTTGCGACCGCGCAATTTTCGTTGAATGGTACCGAAATGTTCGCTTCATTAATGAATATGTGTTTTTTGGAAACAGAACATTTTAAAGTTACATTAAATTTTGTTTAAAATCGGTACGTGTTATCTCTTTGCTCTAATACCTTCAAAACAAGTTACTACGCTACTGCTAAGGGACCAAGTAATCTTTCGCGACAAACTCTTGACTTAACAAGGTTTTCTGAGTTACCGCGACAGGTGGAGCTATCGACATATTTTATTAAAGCCATTTAGTTCATCGATATCGATATTAATTGAATCTGTTACAATTATTATGATCATATCGTTGTGGCCACTCACTAGTATTTAAAATACCATAACTAGAGAGACTATTAGACTACTGTGAGCCCCCTGTAACACGGTCGATCTATTCCGCGTTATATGAAAATGCGTTGTAGGAGTATTCTCGTACAGCGTGCTTGTACGACCCCCAATGCGCATGATATATTATGTATATCATTATAAACGTATGTATTATAGAATAATATTCATGCGTGTTAAGAGTACCATTTTAATGGGGAAATTATAGATATATGTACACATTAAAGTATTCCTAAGGGTGTAATTAAAAAGATAGAGTTCTTGAAATATAATTTAAAAACATATACATATAAATCCTGCCCGAACGTTGGGTCACTTACTAATTACTACATTGTTGAGGCGCTAAGGTTGCATTTAAAATAATTTGATATGGTGGTTTAATATTCTTAAATTTAATTTTCCCCGTAATTATTTGGTACCGACCAAGCGAAACAGTATATTCACACAGGCACACACACGCACACGCACACGCACACGCACACGCACACGCACACACACACACACACACACACACACACACACACACACACACAAACCGAGCAAGACAGCTTCTACAGGGTCCGCTAGTATAATTTAAATAAGAAATGAGAACGTCAAGGCTTAATTAGTAACCGGCATTTATGTCTATCACTTGGTAAAGTATTCCTTACAGCGTTCGGCTCCTCTGTCTTTCGGAAGGAATCTTAAGCAGTGGAACTCGCCTGATACGTGATATAAGTCTTTGCAGGGGCTGCCAGGGATAAAGTTATATGGCAGTCGACCGTCGCATCAATTAAAATTCCAGCGGACCCTAGTACTACATCGGGATAACGATAGTTAGAAGAGAATAAGAAAGAGTGTTATAAAAAAATAACAATGGTGTTTATTCTTCGGTAAACGTTGATAATTTTTGGACGAACATAACCCCCGGTACAGTCCGACCTGATTCAATATATCGCACCATTCGGGAGCCCGTCGCCTCCAGAAAGCAATTTTCGATAAAACAATATGTCGCGCGGTCGTTCCACACATCTGTGACGTGCGCGGCTCCCACCGTTCGTGTTGTTTTCCGTTATTAAGGTTAAGAATCGGAGGCTTCGAAGGAAACGCTTCTATATATTTATTTATCGTTTTATAGCCAACGTGTGTATGCAATAGTGACTCTTAAGGCCTCGTCCTAATTGAAATCGAATGCGTAGCGTCAGCGAACTTGGTTCATACGACCGTGCGATCAAACATATGTTTAAGAAGCGTCCTAATCGAATTTGCGCGATCGCATCGCACTTCGATTAGAACACTTCTTAGTCATCAATATGTTTGATAAAAGCCCAAATTACCCCAATCTATACTACGTATATAATTACTTATCCTGAGTCATTGCTTCATAAACTCGGAGTTACATTATGTAGAAATGACCACAATTTAAATCTGTTACTTGATATTTTCACCCTTGTTGTTTTTTTTTTTTATTAATTTTTGTAGGAAGCACTTATATACTTACTAGCTGTTTTCCGTGACTTCGAGTCAAATTGCGAGAGCCCTTAGACATCCTTAATAACTAAATCTACCTCCTTGCCATATTTTCAAATTCAAATGTCTATATTGCGAATTTTGGTTTTTACAACAGATCCTAAAGCTAAAAGAGTACAGTTGAATTCCGCTTATAGCGAGCAATACAATATATTTTAATATGAATTAAAATTACATAAATAGCAGGGAAAGAAGATACCAATTAAACAGATATTTAGAATAAAATTTAAGTAAACAGTAATAGTAATACAAAATAAAAGTTGGAAATAAACTAATTTTATGATTGTACTAATCGCGGTTTTCGAAATTTAGTGCTAGATGACCTTTCGCTTTTATGTACATACCTAAGTAATCTACATAGATTTTGCAGTTTATAAACAACGTGCGCACGCAATGATATATAAAATCGCCTAACATATTTTGTGTCACATCCTAGTATAATACCGGAGCCAGACATAGCTCAAAGTGTTTGTACATTCTTGTCTTTGAAGTCCACAAAGTACTACAAAACTTTGTACAGTGACACAAAGTCCCCAGTCACACTACATGATCCATTGAAAAGACTTGAATTTGACTGGCCCGTTCGCGCAATGGGCAGTGGCCTCCCTTCCGATCCGGGGGTCGTGACTTCGATTATTGAAAAAAATTGACGTACCATTTTTTTTATAAAATATGAGCTCGAGTTTGAGCTCGTGCTTGGAGGACTTCAATATTATACCTCTTTCTCACATGAGATCGGCGTGAAGTGGCGGCAATGCTGTTAAGTCAAGTGATGGTGTTGTTGTCGCGTTTCGTTCGGTTTGTGAGACTTCCCGGTGGTCTAAACTCATCATTAAGGGCCGACATATCGGTCATCTTAACTCGCTTTGGTGGACTCATTGATCACCAAAATTCATTATCAGTCATTCCTTATAAATTACAGATGTATGGAAAAATGTTTTTTTTCAAAAGCGTAAAAAACCTGCGCAGATTTTTGTTAAAAGTGTGATAGTTTCGAATAATGCTAATCATCGCAGACCATCCACTGTTTCTCGCACACACGTCTAGAGCATGTTTCAGGGGCAAACACGCCATACACTGGCCTATGAGAATTATATTATTTCGACATGGAATACTAAAAACTTTGCTGTAGCGTTTAATTCATTTATTCATAAATTTGGTTACACGTGAAGGCCACTCAAGACTTTGCAAATTAATTAGCTTATTATTACATTAGAGTTATAATTCATAACTTCAATCATTTTATATTATACTTAAACTTCTACGGAACCCATGTATATAATCAACTCTCACTTTGGATTTTTTTATCGCTTTCATATAGAAATCACGCTTCGGCGCTCGGAAGCGTCAATCTTACGTCCGCCTCACAAGAGGCACCCATGCAGTACCGATTCTTGATCGGAAGCCCCACCCGCAGATTGGCGAACGGCTGAGTTTCGGCTCGCCCCAAACCCGTTGACGCTGTGAAGGTCACTCTGACTAACAGCATACACGAACAGAAAAAAACAGCATCCTACGTTCGCAGCGCGGCGATTGGCTGCATGCGGCCGTGTAAATGTGAATTTAGTAGATAGCGATTCAGGTAGAACAGTCCGCGGCGGTTGCCACATGTGTAAATCCATTAATTTACCTATTTCTAGCCACGCATCATAATAAAAACTTCGGTATTTTATTGTTATTTTGGGGGATTAATACCACAAGCAAGTCACGAGCGCTATACAATTGCGCCAATAGACGATGCTTCGTTGTCCATTCCGCGTATTGACAGTTTACGAAATCGGACAGGCATCTGCACTCTAAGCCATTTTTATAAGCCAGGGAGGTCAAGTGTTACGCCTCGCTGCGGACCGCAGTGACTAATCGCTGCGACTCAAACTGCAGTACGCATATATATGCAGATCATGTGCACTAAGCACTAACTTCCTTTGAGCGTCAAACTTTTTTTTTGATATGCTCGATGTTTTAACTAAGTCCAGGTTGCAATGATACTATATATGCCTTATAAATCTACATGAAACTATCAGTATTCCGTGAATGTGGAGGGCGTGACCGGTGCCGTGAATTCACGGCAATATTGTGGAGTCACCAGATGATATTTTATAAAATACATTTATCCAAGATGTATGCTAAAGTTGGTTTTCCATGAAAAGTAAGGCTTTCTTAAACCACTCCAGTAAAGACGTCTTATATTGTCTTTTTAATACAGAGCTAGTACTGCACTGTAATCTGTAAAAAAATCTTTCCTCTCCTCCTCCTAAACGGCTGGACCGAATTGAGTGATTTTTTCGTGTGCGTTTGGGTGGCGCCCTGGATGGCTTAGAATCAGCCGGGCAGATGGCGCTCCAATCGGTACCTAGGTTATTCATATATACTAATATACGGAACGGGAATGGGAATGGGAATGGGAACGGGAACGAGTATAATAAACATTATTATCTATAGGATAATGTAGTAAATAGTAAGAAGCCCAACCTTGTCTTTTACACTGAAAACAACATCCAATTGCGTGTATTAAGGCGATAATGTATTTTATAGTCTAGATTAAAGTAAGTGCTTGCAATTGACACCCAGTCCTAGTTAACCTTCAAAATTTTAAGGTACGACGAATCTATATAGAACAGCTATTGACGTCGCTCCAGGTCGTGACAACGGCAGACAGTGGCACTTTCATCGTGAACATGGCAGATGTATCTTTATCAAAATATTAAGAACTAAAACTTCCTTTATTTGTTGCTGATCATGAAAATTATAAGTCATTTTTTACTACCAACATTTGGACCCTGGATTATAGCGGGTATTCCGGCAAGGCTCGGTGAGTCCCTCACTCCCAGCCGAGACTGTTTCTTGTATACGAGTATAGCGTTTTTATTTAGATATAAACTTACCAAAGAGGTTTAATGTCTTCCATTAGATTTAACATAAAATGCGTGGCATTTAAAATACTAATTTCTACTGACACCACAAATTGCGTCAAAACTCAAGTTTTCACCCCATGGCCTAATTTATACTTTTTCGATGAAAATATGTATATTCGGTTTAAAGCTATGTTTGCGAAGGTTCCTCGCGCTCCCTACATCAAGCTCATTTTTCATCATTTTCATTATTCAAATAATCTTGCTTGTCAATTTGCCCCTTGTAAAATAAATCGGGCGAATGTGAGTGAGATGTGATTCCCGCATTGAGGGTTCAGTACTTTACCTGGTTATTTTAAGGTTAAGTACACTTTTATTTTTTTTACGCTGTAAATTCTAATTTATGGTTTTCTAGATATATTTTTTTGCCATTTTCATGATTCTAGGGCAACGCGAAGTATCCTTATAGGTTTTACCGAAACCGTGGCGTAAAAAGTCATATCTTTTGATTGTATATTTGTATAGGGTTGATTTTTAGACAGCTTTAAGAAATTACATTAGTATTTGGTATTCATTTCAATTTTATGCCTCTACGAGTTCCAGAAAAAAGGGATCTTGACAGACCGATAGACAGACATGCGGACAGAAAAAGCTTTTTTCTTTAGAGGTATGAATTATTGAAAGTTAATAAAGATTATTATATATATTTTTCAGGTTTACAGCAAGATGAGGCCTCATCAAAAAATAGCTGGAGCGGTAGCGCAACCAACGGGGCGGATCCTTGGGAGGTAATTAATTACGAACTATGACTTAGTTCACGTACATTTAAAAATGATTTTGTTTATAATTCTAATAAAAAAAAACCTTATTTACTCCATTAATATATACTTCTCATCAGAAAAATCGAAGCACTCCGTTTTTTTTTTACATACATTCCTTAATATACACGTTTTTCTGATAATCCTTACAAAACATACACTTACAAGATGTTTCGATTTTTCTGATGAGAAGTATACATGCCTTATCCAAAAATTGCCGTAACTAACGAATTCGTCGTCTTCACGATGAATGATTTAGTTTAATTTTAAGGTATCCCCGCGCCATAATCTGAAAAGAGCCCTTAAAAATGTTGTGTCAATAATTACATGCATGCTCCATAATTTTATTTATTTATACAGAATAAAAATGTCTATTTTGCCCACAAGGTGGTGCTGTTCGGCCTGTTGGAGCGGAACCGGGTGCCAGCACAATGTCCAGCCACTGTACTCCAAGCGTGGCCAATCTTGCACGCACGGATTCATGCTCTCTACACTATCATAGAACCCGCGTAAGTATTCTAAACTACATACTAGCGGATTCTGCAGACGTTGTCTATCAAATTTTTCCAAATTTTCTTCGAATCGAAGGTGCCAATTTTAAGAATAACCAATAACCCTTTACGTTTATAATACACGACGAAAACACTATTTTGAAAAACTTTGTGACGCCGAAAGCGACTTGGAGACTAAGAAAGATTGCTTTCGCGCGTTGCACCTTACTGTAATATCCCCTATAACACGGTATTCTTATAAGGCATTAACATTATTCTATAACATATCATATGGAGGTCGTACAAGCGCGTTGTACGAGAATAATCCTTCAACATGTTTCTGGTTTTAATGCGGAAGAAATCTACCGTATTATATATATGTGGGGGATTACAGTATTTCAAATTGATCATTCATTTTAACGTGATAGATCCATCCACGAGACATCTTTGTTTTTAAATTGTGTGTCAAATGGTTATTTTTCCAGTCCCGTAAATGATAATCGCGCGTCGCTGCTCTCTCGCTCTCCCGCCCTACCCCGCAAGCCCGAGAGGGAAAGAGACGGCTTCATGCAAGTGTGGAAGTACTACATGACCATGGCTTACCTTGTGGTCCCGGCGATACCCAGCCCCGTCATCAGATGCGCCAGTCCCGATCTGAGTCTAAGGTATTTTAATATAAAAATTGTATTCAAACTGTATGTATTAATGTCCTATGGATCATAATTAGTCTGTGAGAGAAAATAAGAGAATTAAAAATAAATTGTATGTTAAGAGGCGGAATTGCTACTTATTAATTAGATACATACGTTATGTGCAATTTATCAATTTTGTATGTCTGTTATTACTTTCAATAATATTGATATGCTTTTAAAATACCAGTACATTGGGCACTCTCAGTATATAAATAAGGGAATCTGGGTCTTAACAAAAACATTTCACTTATTTTTGTTGTAATAAAATATTGTAGATAAGGGCCCGCTTTTAGTTACTATTTAGTGAATAGTTAGTATATGGAGCCAGGTGGGACACATTGCAGTAAAATTTGTTCTCTAATTTTAATAGTGTATTTTTTATATAGCCTATCGATGTAGAATGTTCTAATAATACCCTTACCCGTATGTTTTTTATTTTCGTTTAACTATAAATGAAACGAATTTATGTACGTATTAATATATAATGTATGCCCATATTTCGGTAATTCCGCCTTTTAATTGTTAAAAAGTTACTGTGTCAATATACATCGATAAGAAATATTTAAAGTTTAATTGTTTCGATAGGTTATTTTGTTTTATATATATATTAAATATTATTTAATTCATTGATAAATTATCATTGGGTATGTTAAAATTGAACTTAGTCGATAATTATTTTTTGAAAATTGCATTATTATCCACATATTGAACTCAGTATAGCGAACACGGACATACAATCAGTTTATATGTATGGCGCTTGATATCCAACATATAATGGTATAATATATGTATACAGGGTGTATCTGACAACGTAACGCAAACTTTGTGATAAGGCTACATTTAATGCCCTAAATAAGGTCCAGGGCTTTAACTTGAATATATGGCGACAGTTAGAAGTGATTTCTACCGATTCTCGAATATTAGCGCACTTTTGTGGCATATACTGTTATTCCTCCTATAACTCGGTGATCTTATAACGCATTAATATTATTCTATAATATAAAATACTATACTCTGCGCATTCGGAGTCGTACAAGCGTGTTATACAAGGATATTCGTACAACTCGTTTTCCTATAACGTGGAGTAAAACTGGTTCGATGGCGTATTGGGCGGTGACCCTGCTTTCCGCTTCGGGGGTTGTGGGTTCGATTCCCACCTCGAGTCTAGGTGTACTATCTATATGTATGTATTTAAAAATATTTGTGTATAACAGTCTATTACCTATAGCACAGGCATTAAGTTGTCTACCTAAGGAACAGATGCCCCTGTGTCACAAAGTTCTATATATATTGATTATTATTATGACATATCAGGGGTAAAAAAAAAGGTTTTTTAGGACTTTCCCGGCCTTTAATGACGCGATTAGGCCACCGGAAAGTCTCACAAACCATACGAAACGCGACAACAATAGCATGACTTGACCTGACAGCATTGCCGCCATTTCACGCCAATCTTATGTGAGAAAGAGGTACTGGTACCCTGACGTACCAGCCTAATTCGGGTGCAGACCAAAAGGATTGCAAGCGTGGTGCTAACTCTAACTAGACTTATCTGCCCGATAACTGGTTTGATCCACCATGGGTACGCGACCCTGGAGTGCCCCAGCTGCTGTTGTCACATCCCCTATACCTTCCGTGATAGTAGTATCCGCATCCTTTCTCTCCCCATCTACCTTTACATCCTTTTTCTCCATCTCTTTTCCCTACTCCAGACTTTCTAAGTAGAGGTGGCACCATCTTTGTAGCCGAATTGGGCCAGCGCAGCCGGGAACTAGTACCCTTCATGCCAATCTTATGGGAGAAAGAGGTACTGGTACCCGGACACGCCGACCCGTTTCGGTTGCACACCAAGAGGACTGCAAACGTGAACCTCTAATTGATGTTTAATGTATAAATAAAAATTTGTGTATTATTAGGTTTTAAGTAAATGCTGAGAATAACGCCGTCCCTTAAAATTATCTACTTGTGATATTAATAAAGTAAAGTTAAAAACTAAAGTCTCTGGGAGGTGCGTACAATTAAAGAAACAAAATAGATTAAATTTTAGCTTGATGATATATAGCCTATAGCCTTCCTCGATAAATGGCTATCTGACACTGAAAGAATTGAAGGCACGTAAAACAGTGGGACCTAAATAATGTCACTCAGTGATATTATTCGTGAGGTTGCAGAGTTCGTGGGGGTTCCGAGGATGACGTCAGATGGCAATCGGTCATCTTAACTCGCCCCACAGCCACATGAGACGCATAGTTCTGAGCTTAATTTGAAATGACTTACGATAAATTACGAGTGGTTTCCTTTAATGAAGTGGAATATATGATTGCTCTCATATTCCACCGAAATTTGGAGCGTCCGCGACTACAGGATACGGAGCGACCGTTACCTGCAGGTCGCAGGCGAGCTCCTTGGGTGACACGACCAGGAGCACGCGCTTCGTGTCGCCCTGCCAGCAATACAGGTCGGGGAACGGTAATCATTAATATTCTTTCTACCCCCTTTGAACTAACTTGACCACTTCTGAATTGTCGATAATGAAGAGGCAGAATCTTGATAAACAGCCACCAGTCCTTCTGAGTCTTTCGTTGCTTTGTGACGAATTTTTAATAACACAGTTATGCCATAACAATTTTAATAACGGTTATGTTATGATTATTTCAATATTGTCAGATTTGCTCTTTTGTGTCGTCGTCCCTTGTCACCTTAATTAAGTATAAAAAATATATACAGGACTATTATGACGCACTGGCGTCCGTTCCTAAGGTAAACAACTTAATGCCTGTGTTGTAGGTAACTCACGCCTGATATACACGAATATTTTTTTTGTAGAAATATATAAATGCAGACTTGAGACGGGAATCGAATACACGCCCCCGGAGCGGAAGGCAGGGTGATTGGCCACTGCGCCAGTCTGAATGCTCATTTCTTGAAGGTGTCCTATTGCGGTCTCCTGTCGCGGTCTCCTGTCGAGGTCTCCTATCGTGGTCTCCTGTCTCGGTCTCGCTCACGCACCGCTACCATAATGTGTAAAGACCTCTATATTTACCGTTTACACATTTAAAAGACTTTGTATATTCACTTTACCTTGTGCGACAGGTATATTTTTACATTGTACGTGATAAAACGTATCAACAATCTGAATCGTCCTCAAAATGACATTATAGGTCTATGCTTCAGCATAAATGCTGCAGTGTATGGGTCTACACTGCAGCGCTGTTTTTCGAGCATGACCTTTAGTGCGACGTCACGGAAGCTGCGCCAAAAAAGGCAAAAGTTAAATAAGAAGGAAAAGTATGTATCAATAAAAGTAAATTAAATAAATATCTTATAACAATATTAAATAAAAAATATTAAATAAAAAAACTCACATAGTCTGGCGCGTCCGGTTTGTTACCCAGTTGGACGTCGAACACCACGACCACACTGCCCTTGTCGTTACTTGCCGCACATTTGTACTCGCCCAGGGCCTTCTCGTCATACATTCGAAGCATCAAAGTGGATTTGGTGCCGTCCTCAGAGGTAACGATCTTCAACAGGAGAGAAGAATGAATTACATAACGATTTTTTTTCTATATAGAACAAGGATCAAACGGCGGTTTTTCTAAGTGACTACCGGCATATGTATATGGAAATCTGCACCACCAGGAGATTGCAGATGCGTTGCGGGCCTTTAAGAATGGGAACCATCCATCCATCGGGAACTAACACAAACCGAACGAAACAACAATACCACCTCAATGAATTCTATGAACTTGGAGTTTTTATGTGCATTAGATATTTTTTAATATGTTTTTCTTTGTTTTGTCACTTAAGTTACTGAGATGCTAATAGCAGAAAAACGAACAAAAAGATTAGTTTTGATATTAACGTATCTATGACGCGAAATCTTTTATATATATAAGGGAAAGGTCACTTATCACGTAATCTCGAAAACCGCGGGACGTACAATGAAGAAATTTGGCAAGGAGTTAGTCTATAGTTTAGTAGACATCCGTTAAGAACTGATTTTTCGTTAGGGCTAGATTAATGATATCTAAGGGCTCCCGCAAGTTTTACACGGACGAAGTAGCGGGAAAAGGTTAGTATGGGATACATTTTCACTCACCATGCCGTCATCGGTGATAGGTTCATCGGCGCCGTCCTTGTATTTTCTGATCCATTTGAATTCCGGCTCCGGATACGCGAGGGCACGACACGTGATGTTTTTCCTATGGAACAACCATCATCACCAAGTTTAATAAAACTGTATTAACTAACGTTCATTCAGTATCTTAAGATATTAGACAGTTTCAGTGTGTGAGAAGGTCGTGGCCAAATCAGTGGTCGGCATTTGAGTCGATCGCTAAGTTTAGTTGCCCTTGCTGCGACCAAGTGATAAATGGGTGGTCCATTCCAGCACTGGTTTATATTTGATATCTGACCTCCTTAGTGTTTCGGAATGCACGTAAAACAGCGGGACCCGATTAATGTCACTTTGTGATATTAGTAGTAAGGTAGTAGAAATCGTGGGGGTTCCGAGGATGACGTCGGATGGCAATCGGTTATACTCGTCCCACAGTCTAAGCAGACCCTGGTAATTAACCGGGATAACGCTATGAATAAGAAGAAGACAGTTTCAGTGTTTTTGAAATGAATATTATAGCCCAGTCGGCTCAGATCAAAACAGGGGGTGAACGGGAAAAAAAATCGAGGCAGAAATTTTATTACCGCAACGTTTAGGGGGAAATTAATAGTATAAATTCCGACGGTGCGTTAGCCGCCATTTTGAATTTAAGGTGAGTTCGTTTTCGAGCAATATCTCCTTTATTTTCAACTTTTTTACAAAAATGCTAAGGACCATAGTTATTGAAGATTTAATTCTATACAACATTGGTCCTAACAATTTTTATCTTATATGAGAGAGAGGTTCCGGTCGGCCCAAGTCGGCTGGAGACCAAAAAGTCTGCAAGCATGGCGCTACTTCTAATTAAAGAAGACTCTTAAAAACACACAAAATTTCACCCAAATCGGTCCAGCATTTAAGGAGGAGTAGGGCGAAAAAGGCTTCAGTAAATCTTATGTATATAGAGTTAGCTTATAGTGTAACTTACGGTTCATTTAGAATTGCATAAACTTCTTCAGTCCTGTACTTCGAATACACGACGGTACGAGTGTTATCAAATTCGTCATATAAGAGTGGCTTATCTGAAATATATATTTCAGTCAGTCTAGATTTATATGTGTTATCATAGAGTTATTAGGACCCGGTCTATTAGACATGTGTCAATGGGTCGCGAAGAATACCCTGATGATCGTATCAAAATGTTTCAGTTGCACGTGAACAGGAAATATTTAGAAAGCTATATATAAAAAATCGCTTCATAGTAAGAATATGACAGCGGCCATTTAACAGCGGTACTGCGTATGCGCGGCGCCATTAGTCGACAGGAATTACTTTCATGAAAACTTAATATTAAAAAAAAAAAACAAATAGACGGTGCATTATTCTGCATGCATTCTTAACTCCGTATCAAAAGGAATTATTAAAGCAATTAGCTCATGTATTTCTTTCCCTTAAAAATCTTAGAAATTTTCAGTTATTTTATTTCGAACTTTTTTAAATATATTTTTTTATTAATTATAATTTTTCCTATTGACGAGCGGCGCAAACATTTTGGTATTACTAATCAGGAATGTTTTTCTACTCTTTGATATATCATTCATAGTTTGAGTCCAACTCGATAATAAAAATCTAATATTACCGGATTATTTGTAAATTATTAAAACTTTAGACTAGTGTCAATGAATGCTTTTCTGTTACTTATTTTGAATCGCTAATTCCTTATATCTATCCACGTTTCTATTTTCATCTCACTGTAAGGTTAATCATTTATACATAGATGAGTGAATATGGGGTACGAGTGCTTGTCATTGTCATAGTTGACAGTTTTCATCATTGTCACAGATATTAAATTGCCTAACTTAGGAGCAGGCGTCTGTGTATGGTGTATATTTATTTATTTCATATATATTTCTTAATTTATATTTTATTTAATATATTTTGAAGCCACGATAGCTGAACTGTAATAGAACTGCCTTATATTTAAGGTCCCCCAACTGGGTTAGAACCAAGTACCTAACCTAACCTAACCTAACCTAACCTAACCTAACCTAACCTAACCTAACCTAATGTTGTGCCATAATGGCGGCGTTTGTTGTGGCGACGCGTCACCACACTGTTATGAGATAATGGCGGCGCTTGTTGTGGCGACGCGTCACCTCACTGTTATGACATAATGGCGGCCCTTGTTGTGGCGACGCGTCACAACACTGTTGTGACATAATAGCTTTACAATAAACTTCCTATACTTATTGATTTATCAATATTCTTTTATTCCTCAAATAATACCTCTCAATTGATATCAAAGCAGAGTGTAGAACAGAAGTGATCCCTTATAAATTCCATAGATACGGGTCCAGCGATTTTGAGAAATCTACAAAACTAAAAATTGTAAAATAAAGCTGATAAAACATTTATAACTGGATTACCTACATCTTAATAAGGAAATTTATATGTGTTTGCAGTCTTCCAAAAATGTGTTGGAATATTTTGTATGCTTCCCGTCTGGACGTCACTCCATCTGAGTGACAAAATACTACAATTTGTACAAAAAAATTCTTTTTTTTTACTCCTTGGATTATCTAGATACCATCTGTTCCTAAGGTAGACAACTTAGTGCCTATGTTATAGGTAACAGCCGCCTGTTATACACAAATAAATATATATTTGGAAATATATAAATACATACATATGTATAATACACTCAGACTCGAGGCGGGAATCGAACCCACGACCCCCGGAGCAGAAGGCAGGGTCACTGACTAATACCACGCAGTGTCATTAATCACCCACTGTTTTACGTGCCTTCTGAAATAACAGGTAGGATACATGAAAACCAGTGTTAGAATTGGTCACCCATCTATTATCCGACCGCGGTAAGCACTGCTTAACCTAGCGATCGAGTCGAATGCCGACTGCTGATTCGACGATCTCCACTTCAGGCGCTTAAGGAACGGTTACATATTGCACCCATCTATTATCCGGCCACGATTATAATAAACTGTAAAGGGCAGAATACTTTGATTATCTGTAATCTTGACACGAGCGTTGCCTTATCTCTCAGGTTTTTGACGATACACCGAAAACTCTTAAATTATATGTTTATATATTAATGCTTACCTACTATAACATACGATTCAAATTAATTGATTAGATTGCTATTAATGTATTGTAAGCATTTTTCAAAACGTTACACGTCTTCATTAATTATTTCAGGAACATTTTGATATCACACCACACAGGAGAGCGGTGGCACAAGCTGGAAATTCATCAGCGTTGTAGGTCTGGTAACAAAGTGGAAACATATTTTAGGCAATACGAATAATAAAATTGTTGCGATTAGAGTACACAGAGGGAAGTCCCTTAGCCATACCAGAGCTAGCAATAGTATTTAATTAAGTAGAAATCATTTCGAACTCTGATATATTAAAGGCACTTCTAAATAAAAACGTTGTGGACTTTAGGACATCGAGGTGATGAAGGTGGATATTACTTCAAATGGATTAAAACATTCTGAGCCACATTTTTCTGAGGCCACTTCCAAAATTCAAAAATTCAAAATCTTTATTTAACTTAAAGAAAAAGGACATAAAATATCTCCAATGGAACCCACACTAGGTACTCTTGTGTCGTGGGTAATATGAACTTCGTTTATATGAACTTTGAGGACAAATAAATTAAAGCCCAAGAGGGGATTGTGGGATTTACTCAAGCGCGTCAGAAAACTATATAGAGAGAATCCTTGCACCCTATAATGTACCCCCACCAAATATTACTCTTACTATAGGGGGGTTCTTTAGAACCCTTATAAAAGCATGGGCGCATCAGACTAAGATAAGGTAAGTTAATTACATGGAGATTAGTTTATATTTTAAATACCTGACGAATTCTATGTGAAATAAAAAATAGGAAAATAAGTACATTAACCTTATACAACTCTAAATCTGAACATGAACTAAAAATTTTCTAACGCAAAATCTCGGATGAAAATGTTTTACGGCCTTAGACATGTTGTGTGCAGTTATCTAATGGAATGGAATGGTTGTTGAAACGGGAGTCTCTCAGGGGACAATATTAGTACCTTGTCTGTTTCTTATTTATATTAAAGACCATCCTTATATTGCAAAAAATGGGAACCACAATTGTCCGTCTCCTATACAATTTCTCGACACTTTTCTAAGTTGAGAAAATTAAAAGACACTTTACAATAAGTCTGAGCCTCTTTCTTACATAAGATCGGCGTGAAGTGGCGGCAATGCTGTCACGTCAAGTGATGGTATTGTTGTCACGTTTCGTTCAGTTTGTGAGACTTCCCGGTGACCTAAACTCGTCATTAAGGCTGGCAACGCATCTGTTGGCGAGGAGGTCGTGGGCGTCTGTCCATGGGCGTCAGTAGGCACTTAGCTGCCTGCTAACTGCTCGTTTGCCTTTGTAACATGAAAAAAAAATCTACAGCCTTTTCGCTCCCACTGCTGGGTCCTCCTTGATGTTTTTTTTTTCAATTGTCAAATTTATCATGCACTCTATTAGAGCTATAGTCTATTTTAATTTAATACAGGTCATAGATAAATCAAATCAGCAGTTGATTTGAGTAATATGTCACGTTCGGTAACCAAATTATGTGACTGTTAGTGTATTCCACACCTTGTGTTTGTTTTACACAACGAGACCTTGCAGATACGCTGAGCCAGCACTGGCCTAGTGAATAGCCTACAAAGTGATAAGAGCATGTGTAAAGACGATAGAAATAGGGGCCGAATTCACAATTACTGTTGTTATAAATTGCAAATATAAGTACAACCAATCAAAGTGACGCTTCTTCTTTTTGGCGTTTGCTTCTTGAGAAGCGATATACAGGCCGTGGTATGAAAAAATACAGGTAGTGAAATCGAATGTGTCAGATTTTAGGCGGTGTTACAATCTCAATTTCTCTTA
Source organism: Charaxes varanes (assembly GCA_024363005.1). NCBI lineage: Eukaryota > Metazoa > Arthropoda > Insecta > Lepidoptera > Nymphalidae > Charaxes > Charaxes varanes. Next base: position 450,162 of record JANCMC010039444.1, read on the forward strand.
TTCCGAACGCATAGAGAAAAGGGAAAGGAAAGAGAAGGTGGGGGAAGGTGGGCGAAAGTGGGCTAAGGTGGGCGAAGGTGTAAGGGGTATACGCCAGTCATGCATCGGACCTGACACGCACAATTTTTTAATTGGACGCAGAATCGAAATTCGGCTACAATTTAATTCTTTTTAAACTCACTTTTTGCCTAGCCCTTTTTCTTTTAAACAAGGGTTTATTTAACCAATTTCCATAAAGTTGCATATAGTAAATAATTTTTCAAAAAATAAGGTTATAAAGAAGTTTCACTTCTTACGTGTGTACATAAGTACTCGCACACATTTTTTGTTTTATATATGTTCACCAATTACGCTGAGATTTATGATCCGATTTAAGTGATTCTTCTTTAGTTAACATAGATTTTCTAGATTTTAATCATGTTTTCATGTTTATTTTTATCGAAGCGTTTTTTCATTATGACGATATAGATCACTGATGAAGTTTAGAGCTTACCAGTAGAGGAGACGAAAAGTTTGTATTAGTCCTTCTAATATGGCGGGCAAGAAGGTTACGTTATTATCGTTTGATCAATGGATGATTACTCACTTGTATGAGTAATTAACACGATAATTGTAGGCCACATTTACTAGTTTCCGCGTTTTGTTGCTGCGATAGGTAATCGTGACTTATACGCTGAGAGGTAATGATTTTTTACGATGATGATTAATCTAGTAAAATGCTCTTTGTCTCTTATTTCTTTATGGTGTTTTTTTTATTTGGCGAAGGTCGAAAACCATACAGGATAATTTTAAATTTTAACGTAACTAGCGCCCTGTGCTAGTGCCCGTTTACTATAACTGTCAAAAGTATCATTAATGAGATGATGCAAAAGTCAAAGTCCGTGCAACCTAATGGAATGTGACTTATAATCTCACCAAAGAGTCCCAATTCCAATGTACGCGCGGTCAAATTGTTCTGTTTACCTTTTGAATTGACAACATATTAACCCTTCTTATTAGGCGAAATGTTTTCTTTATTAATAGACCATTAGTTTTACTTTTTCAAATGAGTAACTTTATTTTTTTATTGGTGTCCATAGATACAGAAAGAGAAGCTAATATTAAGACTAAAAGAAATCATGGATAGTTATTTTAAGAATAGATGAAGACAAAATAGAAGTTAAGAAGCGGGTTTAAATTATGGGTGAACCATAGTAAAATTTCATTCAAATTACAATGTTACGTGCATTAGAAGCTTTCGTGACCGTCAAAAGTGTGTCAATGTCGGAAAAAGTCTATTAGCTTGAATAGTATTTTAATTGCACCGTGTTTTAGGGTTGAATGAGCATTCGCACGTCTGATGTAAATCAGCCTGGAAGTGTAAACAGAGCAAAGTACATAAAGCAACTTTGCCCCGGTAAACGATAGGCGTGTAAACGTGGCATAGACCATAGACACGACAAAGATTAGAGCGTGCGAGCTTAAATAAAAGCCAGTGACATGTCCGTAATCATTTCGTAATAACGTTGCAGTGACAGGGGGAAAATTACACATCGCGTTCAGGATTCTGTAGACCGTTGCTCCTCTGGGAATTGCGGGAATAGAAACTATGACGGCTTTTATACCAGATTTGTCGGGAACAATGAATGATTTTTATATAAATTTCCAGCGACTGTGTCCGCGAAATATTTAACTTATAAGTGTCTTTAGTCTTGCTTCATTTAGCACTATCGTAAAATACGTTCTTACCGAATGTCTATGTACTATAAACTATTTCCTTGCCATAGTTCATCTTTACACGTCTCGCGTTTTTCGAGATTTCGTATTAGGTGTACTTTCGTTTTTATATAAACGTGTATAGTCGAGCAAGAAAATGCTTTACCGTTTTTGATGACAGTTCCTACTTAAAGAAAATTTTACTAAGGGTTGTTGTTGGAAATTAATGTAATGCATAACAAGCAAAAATGAGCCTTTTAACTAATAGAAGTGCAAACGACATTCGATATGTTTGCGTCGACAAGAAGTTGAAAATTCCTGCATCATTAATTCGAATACTATTGGCATACAATTGTTAGAATATGGTTTTGTCAATTGAAATAGTACGTTCATTCGCTGGTCAAACATGTTACAGTTGCCCCCGCATCGGCCAAAGTTATTTAGTTTGGTTTCATTTAGTTAAATTTGTCAGTACTTCAATCAAAGTATAGAAAGACTCTACATCGAATCACGTTTTCATTAATTTTATTATTATTATTTATTATTTTAATTCACACATATAAAAATATTGTTAAAGTACAGCACTAGTGTATCATAAACCTATTCAATTTTTTCCACAAATCGGCGTTCGTCACCTCTTGCTCGAATACGCCTTGCCTTAGCGCTCATTCGCACGAGAGCTTATTTAACGTGCGTTTAAAAACGTTCAAATAGAACATACGGATTCCCAAGTATCTGTTCACACCGCCCCCTTGTAACATAAAAAAAAAAAAAAAAAAAAAAAAAGAGTAGCGCCACGCTTGTAGCCAAATTGGGCGAGCGCGTCCGGGTATCAGTACCTCTTTCTCACATGAGATCAGCGTGAAGTGGCGGCAATCCTGTCACGTCAAGTGATGGTATTGTTGTGTCGTGTCGTTCGGTTTGTGAGACTTCCCGGTGCCCTAAAGTCGTCATTAAATGCACCATACCTTCAACTTAGCCGAAGTGCTGACCCAATTCAGACCAAAAGGACTGCAAGGTTGGTGTAACTAAGACCTAATTTTAATTTCCTCGCTATAAGAGATATTTTACTCCTGTGGTTCTAACAAAACATTTTGGACCGTTCGAGTGGAAGAGTCGACTTTGAAAATATTCGTGCTGGACCCACAGGTCCGAGGGAAACAAGCGAGAATAAAATCTGTGCAATACGAACGATTTCCCTTTTAGACAGAATCTGAATACATCCATGTGTGCAAACTTTCGCATTTATAATATTTGTAGGAAGTAGGATAGGATGAAGGCAAAGGTTTTATAACATACAAATGCAGGATTAATGTTAGTAAGCCCAGTTATTTCATGCTTTTACAACATTTTTGTACATTGTTGATACATGTTTTATATCCTTTTTTGTATCCGTGATAAAGTTTCCGCAAAATTTCTTGTAAGTTGGTTGAGTAGGGACCGTCCTTAGTGTCAAAGCGAGTCGGCTGCCTTCCTCTACGTCTTTTTCCATCTCTAGGGTACCATTTCATCACTAGTTTATAATTAGTCTTCTTCTCAATCGTACACCCCTGACGGAGTGGTCGTGGTTATGGACCGTCTGAATAAGTAGTTGCGGCTTCTGCGATACTTCTCCATCTAGCTCTATTCGAGGTATTTTAAGCTGCTAACTTAATTTTTAGTGATTATTTTTTTTAAAAGGAGAGCGGGAAAAGAAGATAAAAAGGGGAGGGGGGTTCAGGCGGGGTCTTTTCCAATTAAAAAAAAAAAAAAAAAAAAAAAAAAAAAAAAAAAAAACAAGGGATGTATATGAAGTAATTTCAAAATAATACACTGTTTTAATCAATGAGTAACGAGATGAACGTTACAAAACTCTCTATACAAAATTACTCTGTTGTCAGTAACTATTGCTAAATCTGATCCATTATGTTGCAGAGGAAGGAACCATATCAGTTCCTGAGACTTAAGACCCAGGTTTAAATTGACTCTTTGTAGTGGGTACTAAAACTAACTTTCAATGCTCGTGTTTCCTCCCCTGCTTAGGTATAATCCTACTAGTGCAGCTTTAGATGATAGGGGTTTTACTGGTATACCCTTTGTTAATACAGCACTTATGTCGAAAAACCAATTCTACTATATTTATTATTAAACAATAAGGGTTCCGAAAAACAAAATAAATTGTAACTGTCTTAAAATTGACCACACAAACTGTAGAGCCTACTACACAAACTTTAGAGCCTATCACACAGACTGTAGAGGCTACTACACAAACTGTAGAGCCTACCACACAAACCGTAGAGCCGACCACACAAACAGTAGACCCTAACACACAAACAGTAGACCCTACCACACAAACTATGGAACCCACCACACAAACTGTATAAACATTGCTTTTTTAAATTAACCTGTACGGTCCCACGGCTGGGCAAAGGCCTCCCCCTTCTCCAACCACATCTTCCTCTCCTGACCCATTTGAATCCATTTCTTTCCCGCAAAGAAATGGATTCAAATGGCGTCTTAGTCGTCCGGCCACCTCTTTCTCGGCCTACCTGGTCGTCGGCGGCTACATGTGGGAGCCCACTCTGTCGCGACATTGGCCCACCTTTGCTATATTGTTGTGTTGTTCATGTTTGTTTTTAAAATTAAGTTCTCCTCTTTACAGGAAAACCTGCAAGTCGTGTGGATGTGACCGATTGCAGCATTCTGTGTACCATGAAGAGCTTGGGTCCGTCCGAGATCGACTGGGCCTGCGGGAGTCAAGAGGACATATCTCTTATGACAACAGCCCACCTGGACTCACTGCGAAACAGGTATACTTATCCAGTTACAAATAATGTAAACGAAGCTTTTATGTGTAATATAATTATGACTATATGGGGTCATGCATAATTACGTATTAAAGGGGGTTAGGATATCGCCAAAATGGGAATTTGTGTGACAAAGGGCAGGAGGGGGTCTAAAGCAATGTGACGTCACATCTTTAAATAAAAAAACATTGAAGAAAAGTCGACAAAAACATTTTAATTGCTGTTTTCTTTTAATTATTTTTAACACATGAATAAAAAAATGTGAAGCTTTTGGGGGTTTTGAAAGTGACCTGTGACAAGGATGACGAGAGGAATTAAAAAATTCATGGACTTTCATTTATGGATGGCCCTTAATCTCGCACAAAAATAAAAAAATACGTTTATTGTAATAGCATAAATGAGAAAACAATTTATAACTTTTTACTTAATTTTGCACAAGGAAATATATAACATAAACTTAACACGATAGTCCCGTTATACATATAAAAGTTATAATCTGATTTGTTATATGCATCAACCCTAGTACAAATATTAATACATATTCTGCGCTTTCATTAAACTCTTAAATTATTAACTTTTGTTACATAATGATTCCATATTTATACGCTTTGTGTAATCTAGTCTTAAATGTAAATCTCATGTGAAAACGATTTATTTGTTTAGGTAGATACTAAATATATTCTAAAGTAAACAACATATAAATTAACGTTCAAATTTGCAAGATATTTTCAACTGATCATTGACGTAATTAATTTAAAATTTCCCAGACGGAGTTGTACTGGGCAGCGTTGTCTGAGCGTGCGCCAAACGCCGTAGGTGGCGCCACCGGTTCTGCGGCATGGCGTGCTTGGCGAACCCGAGCGTTGGCGACACAGTTACCAAAGCAAGACTTGTCTTTATCCCACTGCAAAAACATCGATGATGCCCACCGTAAACAGTACGAAGACTTCGTAGCCGC
>JANCMC010039444.1:455700-507054 GCA_024363005.1 Charaxes varanes
AAGCAAGACTTGTCTTTATCCCACTGCAAAAACATCGATGATGCCCACCGTAAACAGTACGAAGACTTCGTAGCCGCTCGTAACGAAATTGCCTTAGACATTGGTATGTAGTTGAGCGCCATCTATTGTGAAGTAGCTTAAGTTTCGTAGTTCTGTGATCATTTATATTAATATGTGTTTTTTTTTTGTTCATTTATATTAATATGTTTTTTTTTTACATAAAGCTATATTGATTTTATAAAACTTAATTTAGTCACAACACATAAAAAGTCAAAATTCTAAATAAGATAATAAAAAAGGAATTCAACAAGAAAATTCCTTTGAAAGTTGTATACATGAATACCATTTCTTACTTTATTGAAGTGTCATTAATATTTCATTACAGGAATTGCATGTCAGCATCATGGTCCGTCCATCGAATGTATGGGATGTTCTAAAGTTATACGAAATGGAAATATTGCGCTTCAAGCGCCAAGAATTAGTGAAGAGGTAAATAAAAATTATTCTTTTGCTGTACGGCGTCCTCTATTGTAGTAATTGTTAGTCTCTAATATAGAAGCGTTACTGTAGATGGCGCTGTTAAGTAGCGCTAATTTACTGTAGTTGTGCTATTCAATGGTAGATGGCGCTTATCGGCTAACTATTTTGTTACCAGGCATTCTTTCATCCGGCTTGCTTTACGTGCTCCGAATGCGACGAACTACTGGTGGAACTTGCTTATTGTGCCTTGGATGGACGTCTCTATTGTGTACGACATTATGGAGAGCGGTTGAAGCCGAGGTGTCATGCTTGTGATGAGGTAAGTAACTTATATTACCTTAATATAAAGCTCTCAATAAAGTCTGTTTACGGTAAAGAAACACACTCCAGAATTTCATGGAATTTAACGTTTAATAAATAAATAATTGTTATTAAAACTTATTTTCTATATTTTAATATTAATTAAATAGTAAAACAAAGAGTTACTATAAATTTTATTATACAATTCAGAGGGTAGGTCCGTTACAGAGGGTAGGTAAGCCTGGTTACATGTAACAATTTTAAAAGGTGACAAAATTACGTTAATTCCAGTAGGTTTAAGCATGAATAGAAACCAATCGTTATATCTCTCCATCCCCCAAAAGTATTAAGTACAGTAAAGTTTGCTTCCTTTATATATCACCCTTATGGATATCATTTTTAATTAAATTTTGTGTTCCAAAAGGGGGTATATTATCATAAATAGAAACCCAAATTAATCAATATCCGATCCTTTGGATAAATTAGAAGCCTAACTGCCTAAGTTGGTAATAGAATGCCAGCCCTTCTGCTCACATGGCGGAAATAAACAATGCTAGGCGGGAAACTTCGTAGAAATTCTAACCATTCTCATAATGTCACATGACTGACTTTGAGCCAATTAGTAGTGGAAACTGATGTCTGAGTCATTCGTAATTAATAATAGCATCTGCGAACATTCTGGTAGTGCAGATGTCCATGGCCATCGGTAGTCACTTATATGATGAACCGCCTGCTCGTTTTCATTTGATCTTAACCGAAGTATTTAAAAAGCGATTGTGAATTCAAATTAACACGCAAAGGGCAAAGGAGTGACCGGTTCATCACCTAAGTGACTACCGATGCCCATGGACCTCTGCACCGCCAGGAGGCTCGAAGATGCGTTGGCGGCCTTTAAAAAAGTTTAGGCCACCGGGAACTCTCACAAACCGCAGAAAAAATATTTGTATGTACAATTTTACATCTATAATACTTGGATAAAATTTTGTGGTTATATTCCAAGGGGTCCGTGGATGGTTTGAAAATGCAATTGGACCCGGTAGGTTTCGCTAATATCGAGAGGAAGTCGTGGCCTAATCAGTGGTCGGCATTTGAGTCAATCTCTAGGTTAAGTTGCTCTTACTGCGACCGGGTGGGATGGGTGACTCATTCCAACACGGTTTTATATTTAATATCCGGCCTCCTCTGTGTTTTGGAAGGCAAATGTCATTTTTAAACGTTAATTTATTTTACGGTCAAATGTATCGAATCTATATGAATATTATATGTTTATATGTATGTGTTCCATGCTAACTCAGTAACATACTTGTAAATATAAGATTTTTTAGCTAAAAGTTGGTACTAATTCCCTCTATTAGATAAGAAATAAATGGTGCGTTTAAATCTATAAGGACCCGTTCCACCGCTCTCTGATAAACCTCCTGATAGTGTTGCCCCCGACCGATCCGCCACCGCAAGCCGCTGCCACGCATCACGCCTAAATGGACCCCGAACGTCAACCAATTCGTACTCGGATATAGCTGTCTTCTTCTAGCATATGACACCTTAAATACACCAGAGTGAGACGGGTACTATGTTGGGGGACGCGCCAATTACCCATCAGCAGGCCACCACGCTTAAATAGGCCCAGAACCTCAACCAATACATACTCGAATATAACTGTTGTCTTTACAAGTTGCTTATTTGACTCAAGGACTTAGTTTAGGAAACTTTCTTACGCCCTGAACTAAAGAGTATTTCGGAAGACACGTAAAGCAGTCGGATCCGATTAATATCACTAAGAGATATTAGTTGTGAGGTTGCAGAGATCGTGGGGGTTCCGAGGATGACGTCAGATGGCAATCGGTCGTCTTAATTCGCCCCACAGCTACATCCTCTGCAATCTAAGCGGACGATGCTATATTAATATACTAGTCCAACGATGTTTACTACATAATATGGTTTCTTTAACAATAGTCATGGAATGGAAATTACTATTTTAATAAATTCCACGAGAAAGGAAAATATGATAAATTCTAATGCAAATTCGTTGTATTGTCTAGAGTTGTTTTCGGAAGGCCATGATATTGATCAAAATAGATTTGACGTAATTAATGTTGTTACATCGTGAGTACTCTGATGGTTACTGACGTCATGATCACGCTTCTGCACTGTCTTATGGTCAAAAGTGTACGTGTGTGTATAAATCGTTCGACATTAGTGTGCGAGTGGTTTTATTTGAAAAATTTAATATATTTTTAATGCGTATTTTATAAAAAAATTAGCATTTACACACCTTTCTCTATATTTATACTAATATATAAAGCTGAAGAGTTTGTTTGTATGTTTGCTTGAATGCTCTAATCTCAGGAACCTATCAGGTGGTATTACTGGTCGAGTCTGGTGGTGTTTTTCTTTGAGGCGCACCAAACCGGCGACCAGTAAGATCTATTGTAACTGCCTCAGTTATATAGCTCAGCATAGAGCTATTAGTTGAGGCAGTCTGGTGGTGTTATTGGTCGCGTTTGGTGGGATAACTGGCCGCGTCTAGTGGGATTACAGGCTGTGTCTGGTGGGATTACTGGTCGTACAGGAGGTATTACAGAAATGTCGGCGAGGCGCGGCCGCCCCGGGCAACTTCAACTAGCCCCGACACGAAGATCTTTCCTTTCCGTTGGTTGTGCTTATCGACCTTCGCTCCCACCTTTCATTTCTCCCCGAACCTTTCACCTTGGTGTGCCTTCCCACACCTTCGTCTGACGCGAGATTGTGACTACTGCATGCGAAACGCGCATGCCTTTGATGGGCATCTTCTTTTTTTTTTAGGTTACAAGTATCTGTATTAATTTGCAAGCAAGTGCGGAGCGTTGAGAAACCAACATTCAGCTTGGGATTTTCTGTTGACGACGTGGTGTAGCTAGAAATTTAGAGGTCTGACCATTTAGTGACAAACTTGAAATTTACCAGAGTGTTGGTAAACGTTTGTATGGAACGTATTTTGTGATACAGCCGAGCCGGATTAAAGAGGCAAAAGTGATCTACCAAGTGTCTGTTAAGGCCCTTTATATGCCTGTGTAATAGGTAACAGACGCCTGTTACAGTCAAATATTCCTTGTTGTATAATCTATATTACTCAAATTATAGGCTGTAAACGCCATACTCGAGATCTTTCTTCGTAGTGTCCTTGAGATAAACGGAAAGTTTTAAAGGGAAAAATATATAAATTGACTCTTGACAGAACTAAGTATGTCCGAGAAAATAGTTTTTTTTTTAAGAATATTAGGAATACTTTTTAGGTACGACTAATATTCCCTTTTTCCCCTCCTACTAAGCTAAAATTAAAAACTTCTATTAGGAAGGGGTGTGACAATATCCCAACGGCGGTGGGGTTTGAACCGGGCACCTTGCGGATTTCAGTCCATATCTTATACCGTTGAGCTATTGAGGCTCTATATATATAATAGTATATAAATAGATATAGATATCAAGCACATTCACGAAGAGAGTGGACCTCAAACATAATGGGAAGAGGCTAAGTAAAGAGATAACAAACCGAGACTCTGGGCGGGAATCGAAGCCACAACCCCTGGAGCAACAGGCAGTGTGATGATGAAAATCTGAGGTAAGATGTTACTCTAATTCTACTAATATGTGGGACATCACATCTGAAAAATACAGTGGTGTTAGGTTAAAGCTCGACCACTTCAGAAGTAGTTCATCATAAACCTGGGCTACAAGTAGATGTCCGAGGCTGGCCACACCTCACAGATGAGTTCATTAGAAAATGTCTTTACGTATATTTATAACAACTGAATTGAAAATCTTCGCTAGTAGTATACTCGCAAGCGGAACTAGTTGATCGTGGTTAAGTTTTGTAATACTGCTTATTCTTACAAAACTAATGCTTCTCAAATGACAACTATAAAACCATAAATGTGGTAACTTAACCGGTCGCCACATGACAAAAATTTAACGTTTTACTTCTTAATTATAAAATCACGCAATTTGGAAGGTCCAACTTTGCTGCCCACCGTATTGGCCCGAAGGGATCGCAGAATTTACCTGCCCTTAAAATCCCTCCATACAGTCATGTTATTGAACGTTTATTGGGTCGCATTGAAAAGTTAGAGATTGGGTGCTTGCTTTAATATTTTGGTTATACGATGAGCTGATTAGATCGAGTACAAAAATCGACCTTTTCATAACAATAAATTCCGAGGTACGTGATTATGCCAAATATTGCCCTCAGAAATAATATACATATTATAGGCCTAATTTGTTTTATCAGGTAATTAGGTAGTTTGGTTAGTTTAACCAAAAATGCATGTATATTTTTTCTTCGTCTCGAAGTTGTTTGCAAATGAGTAATTCCGTCGGGGAAATATGATATTCCGCGCGAAACGTAACTCTGTTGGGGATCTGTCAGATACGGGCGGGCGATAGAACTGGCCGTCTCGCGGTTATTGTGTTTTTTCCTAATAAAACAAGGAGCAAACGGGCAAGCCAGCCTATGTGACTACCGACGCCCATGGACAACTGCTACACCAGATGGATTGCAAATACGTTGTCGGGCTTTGAGATATAAGTATGCTGTTTTCTTGAAGGTTCCTAAGTCGTATCCGTTCAGAAATACCGAAGATGGCAGCGGCTGGCGGTTATTTTATATGTTTCAGTACAGAAATCCTTGTATATACGGTAGAGACAATTACTATTTCTTCAAATCTTATCAAGCATTGGCATGGCATGGTATAAAATAATCTCTGGTATCTTCTTCTTCCTAGCGTTATCCCGGTTTAGAACCAAAGTCCGCTTAGACTGCACAGGACGTGGAGCGAGGTAAGATTACCGATTGCCATCTGACGTCATCTTTGAAACCCCCTTTTTTTTAAATCTTTGAGACCCCTTCGATCACTGCAAAGTCACGACTAATCACTCAGTGACATCAATGGGGTCCCACTTTTTTACGTGCCTTCCGAAACACGGAGGAGGTTGGATATCAAATATAAATTAGTGTTACAATGGATCACCCATCTATAATTCGGTCGCAGCGAGAGCCACTTAACCTAGCGATCGACTCAAATGCCGACCACCGATTAAGCCACAACCTCCTTTAAAATAATCTCTGGTATGTATATATAAATAAATATTATAAACATTTTATGTGTTTTCTTCAAATGATGAAGTACAGTCCTTAGAGAGTTATAAAAAAAGTACTTGAGCCAAATACCTACTATAAAAAGAACTAAAGGAAGAGAAACAAATGGCGGGAAAAATGTTCACGTTTTTAGTAAGGCGCTTAGTTTCAATTTACGCGGGAATTAACAGCAATATATCAAGATGACGCCGTCCGGTGATTTATGGACGCGGTGAGTATGAAAAATTAAAAAAATAATATTTCGCCTCTTTGGTCTCTACAAAAGTACTTTAGCCTTTGTAGTTTTCTTCACTTCGTTCGGTGGAAGTACTCTTTTATTCAGAACCGGTGGAGCACCGAATCTCAGTTAATTTACTGGCTACGGATTTAACGAGGTCTTTTGTTGAGTAAAAAAAATATTTCTATTTTTAAACAACAGGAATGCGGGTTACAAATATAATACTGGGTCAGTAAACATCGACACAATAAAGAAAGAAAGAAACATTTATTTCATACATCACACTATACTAATAACAATATAATTTATGTAACAATACTTAGGCTAGACAATACTATATAGTATGATGCCCCAAAAGGGCATGACTTCTCAGCGAAGTTTGGAAGTGGTTGCCATAGATTACAGATATTATGATTAATGGAGTAGTGCTGATATGTGAGTGAGTGTGTGTGTATGTATGCGCAATTTTGATTTTTCGATAGGATCAGTTTAAGGAGGTGTAAAGGGCTTGCAGACGAAGTCGTGGGAAACAGCTAGTCTTCTATGTATGTTGAAAAGTTGTAGTATTCTACATGTATGTTATAATGTTGAATATTGAAGGAATATATAAGGCTGGCCCGTTGGCGCAGTGGGTAGTGACCCTGCCTTCTGCTCCGGGGGACGTGGTTTTGATTCTCGCCTCGAGTCTGTATCTATTGTAAAGCAGCTAGGAACTACCCTAGCTGCTTTTGTCACTACCCCTATATCTTCAGTGACAGTAGTATCCGCATCCTTTTTCTCCTTTCCATCTACCTTTATATCCCTTTACTCCATCCCTTCCTTTAATCCTATTTATCTAATTAGAGGTAGCGTCACGATCGCCGTTCTTTTAGTCAGTAGTGGAATTGGGTCGGCGAGTCGGGTAACTCTTTGTCACATAAAATAAGTTCAGCTCGAGTGGTCGTCTCCAATCTATAGCATTCGCAAAACAAACGTTAACATTAGATTAATAGTGATTCAATAAAACATACCTAGTTGGAGAGACAACTGATATAATTCGACATATTTTTAAATATAAATAAGTATTTTTTTTTATTAGCCTATACTGTCCAACCGCTGGACAAAGGCCTTCCCCTTTTCCAACCACACCTTCCTTCCCTGACACATTTGAATCCATTTCCTGTTAAAACCCTATATCGCCGGGACGCCATGGCGACGTCGCCAAATTAGAAGCGTAGCCACGATGACTACTGGCTACTCATTTGACAACCGCAAATATCCGTGGCTAGGTAGCCGGCGACGTCGCCATGGCGTCTCGGTGATGTAAGAGGCTTAAAGATTAAAAAAATGTAAATAAAATGAATGACATTTAAAATGTTTATTAAAGGAAAACACTTACAATTAAAATTTTTTTAAGATACATAATGGTAGAGCGTGCGCGAGCGAGATTTATGCGTGGGGTCCAATTCTTACACCTACTACAAAGTTGACTCACCATGTTCAGATTTGGTACAAGGACATTTCTGTTTTGACTTTTTGTTTATTTCAAAAAGAAATCCTCAAAAAATATCAACATAAATGGCTAGCTAGGAATATATTTCATTTATTTTGCATATATTTGATTAATTTTCCGCGTTGCAGATGCAGGCGGATCATTGTTAAGAAATTGGATGTAGGCGGACCACACTTGCAAAATAATTATTTTGAAAAATAGGTGTCTAGTTATTTAAGAATGTAGACATTGTAAGCGATATTAAATGTGTTAAGTTTTAGTACAATACGACAAAACTGTACGATTGTTTAACGAACCTAACTTTTCTTTATTTTAAGAAACAGATTGTCACACAAAGAGAAGTACCTCTGCTGGTGCCTGGTGACAAACAGCCATAGAGTCCATTATGCGTTTGCAAATATCTTGGCTTTATGGTGCGATGTCGACCCTTTTCCTCCCTGTATCCCGTACACGTATACATTTTGATCTTCGTCATAATTTCGAATCAAAATTATGACACAAAGTGAAAGATTTTTTTCATATTATCAAACATTAAATTTTACTTTATTTACTTAAATTCATTACAACTGCAACTTGTGATAAGACCCATTATTTCTTCTATAAGATAAGGTTAAATGATGATTAATAGGTTTATGGCAGCTATGTTCACCAGAACGCTAAATGAAATGAAATGAAATAGATTATTATTCTTCAGCAAAATGACAGATTTTTAGTGTTAACTAAATAATTAGGAAGTTATACCTTTGTCGCTGTTAAAGTAGCCTGGTCTGAGTTACCATGGCCAAGATGGAAGTCCCTCAATACACTTCGGACTTCGAGCTGGATATTAAAGGAGGTGGTCGTTCGGAGTTCCGAAACATGGAGGAGGTCGGGTATTAAAAAGTAGTGTTTGAATGGGTCACCCATCTATCACCCGGCCGCGGTGAGAACTGCTTAACCTAGCGATCGACGTCAATGCCAGCTTATGATTAACCTAGGACTTCGTTAGGTACCAGGGTCCGCTTAGATTGCAGAGGATGTAGCTCTGGGGCAAGTTCAGATAACCGAACGGCAACATCACCACTGGACACTTAATCTTTCAAGCGTGAATTTATGCGAAGTAACGTATGATTTTAAGGGGTTTTAAACAACTGGCCCGTTACTATCTCCATCATCATCATGACTATCTATATTATCTGTCAATTATTAAAATACGTTGAGGAGATCAGCGGTCGGCATTTGGGGCGATCGCTAGGTTAAGTAGCTCTAGCTGCAAACGGGTGGTAGATGTGTAAGTCTACAGACGATGACTAATTTTAAGTATAGTTTAGTTTGTTAATTCTTTTTATATAGTAGTTTGTATATTAGTTAGCACCACCATAGTTATTTTTAGTTTAATTATTTTATCTGTATAAAATTATTGTCTGGTAGAAATCGCTCTGAAGATAAGACCGCCGATTATACTGCAACATTGTACTTATATTTGTATTGTCTATCCTTCTGTTTGTACCTTGTGTTGTAGTATAATAAAGTGTATTCATTCATTCATTCATTCAATTGAGCTTAAAGTAATGATTACGATTGAGTGTTCCATGTCTTTTTTGACGTTGCGTCGAAAAAGACATGGAACATTTTTAATTGTTCCTGAAAAAAATTGTTCCTGAGGATACAACATAACTTTGAAGTCTTGGGTACGCAGGTATAAACAGCAGGTACTAGTAACTTACACCGGTGTGTAAATTAAAATAAAGATTATTTCATTACAAACACAGTGCCATAGGGTTGTCTGCAAAAACTCAATCCTGAATTCCGGTTGTCAAGTTTTAAAAGTGAAATATTGCTGCGAGTGAAATCGGAAGTTATTTAACACATAACTTTATTGCGTATCCGATACTTAACCCTTCTCTATAATCGTATACACACTCTTGGCCACTTACAACTATTATAACTATGCTATTTAAATCAATATTCATACTCACCATCCATTAAGAGGGACAAGCAGCGGTTTGTCGTACCCGTCGCACCAAGCCATCGCCGCAGTGACCAACGTGGCCAGCACGCCCCGCCGCGCGACCGCAGGACGCAGCCACGCTATTATCTGTACAGGGAAGCTATACCGAATTATCTGTCCATATTTACAGATGTTATTTGTCACTCAACTCTCTTTTTAAGAAGATTAATAATTGAACACTTTACTGGTGTTGCGTGGTAATTTTATTACGTGGTAATAATAGATACTCGTGACAAAACTATAATAACCGTTTTGATTGTTAGTATCTAGTAGGTAATAGCGATTTCCCATATTCAGCATATTTTTGGATAGACGAAGAATTTTTGGAAGGCAGAATTTGTGAAGAAAAAAGAGAGAAGGACAGAGAGAGAGAGAAACAGACAGACATATATAAGTATACCGATCTTGTCCTAACTATAACAAACACAACAAAAAATATGATTATCAATTTTGGTGCAGTCGGTCGGAAGTTATATAATTACATATATTTTGTAAACTGATTTTTATTTATATAGATGAAGCATCTTTTTAAAGGATAATAATTTTATTACATCCTCTTTCACGATATCTGCAGCACGCATTCTGTCAAGGTTGTGTCAAACGCCATAAAGTTACATTAAAAAAAAAATTGTCAATAGTGCTAAGGTTACATAAGAAATAATTTAATATGGTGATTAAATATTCTTATTTTTTCTAATTTTCGGCGCGGTTTTATTAAGTTTCTCGTTCATGAGGACTTTTTCTTGACAATAACAAACACAACAAAAAAGAATTAGCCGAATCGCCGTTCACGCGTGATGTATGGCACCAAGACAAATTGGGTTTAATTTTTACATAGATAGATAGACTAGGTGTGCCGCCTCATCCGCCGCCGCGGTCATCCGCGTAAAATTAGGTAAAAAGAGATTTTATCGTGACGATATATAGCTTAGAACCTTCCTCGATAAATGGGCTATCTAATACTAAAAGAATTTTTCAAATCGGACCAGTAGTTCCTGAGGTTAGCGCGTTCAAACAAACTCTTCAGCTTTATATATATCTATATCAAATAATTCTTATGTGCTGTTTCTATTCTACTTCTCTAACTAATTCTGCTCTTTCTTGTGTGTTGTATTTATCTGTGCAAACTTTACTGGTCTATGTATTCGTTTTATTAGCATTAAGTTTATGTAAAACATGTACTGTATGTTTCCCTTAAAAATATAAAAATAAAATAAAATAAAAAATATATTACTACTAGTTGCTACCCACGACTTCATTCGTTTAAAATTAGGTGAAAACTTTAAGCGTGATGATATATAGCCTATAGCCTTCCACGTTAAATGGACTATCTAACACTGAAAGAATTTTTCAATACGGACCAGTAGATCGTGAGATTAGTGCGTTGAAACAAACAAAGAAAACAAACTCTTCAGCTTTATATACAATTAGTAATAGCGCCCCGCGACTCCGTCCACTTGGGCCACCCTTATCACTTAGGGGGATGAGAAATAGATGTTGACCGATTCTCAACCCTAGCCAATATGCACGCAAAATTTCATGAAAATCGGCGGGTTTCGGAGGTTTTTGGCACGATAATTTTAGATATTAGATAGATTTAAAACATTCTTAAGTTTAGGTACCCATGTACCTAAACTTAAGAACGCAAGAGATCAAACTGTTTGGCTTACATTAAAGCTAAAACATTTCAAAACTAATCTCAGACTTAGAAGGGATTACACCTAACCCTATTTATATGACTTCCTAGTGGAACTAAGCACGTAAATATATACGCTTAAACTGAGAGGGTCCGCTATAATGCCTTTAAGTGCAGGTCAAAAGGAATAAAGACCTCAAATTGGATAAGTTTTCGGGTCAAGTTAGATTTGTTGTCTTGGTAACCAGAGCCTTATAATATCTTATTTCGGATAAGGTTTAATACTATATTCTTTAAAATTCGTAAATAGTCCCTTACTCTTTTGTTATATGTAAAATGCATGAGAAACAAAACTACTTTGCTTTAATCCGCGAATGAATACGAGGGAAAATCGGTGTAATGCTGCAACCCGAAAGCTACACCACCGTGTTCCCATTGCACTACTAAGTCCAGCGATATTCATAAAAGTTTGTATATATGTGTAATTTGGTCCAACTTGATAGGTGGGATGGTTTTGATTTTCATTCATATGGTCTCAAATTTAACGAAATCGCTGAACTCACGCGAGTTACAGTTAGTACATGTAACAGTAGAGCAAGACAAATTCTTCTTCCTAGCGCTATCCTGATGTAGAGGATGGGATGAAACTGACAATAAGTTAGATGGCGCTGTTGTCGGTATGCATCCTAAATGAGTTATATTTCTCGCTATAATGCAAAACCGACTGGGCCTATTTAACTTCTGTGTGTTTTGAATCATTTCTATTATTTCTAGACAGGTTTAAGAAAAACGTAAAAAAGGAAAACCCGAAATAATATTAAAAAAAATAAATAAATATGCAGTTTATTTCATCTCCGCAATATTTCCCCTAGATGACATGCTTTTTACGTCAAAACATTGAACTTGAAGTGACGTTTACAAATTCTTGTTGGTGCCGTAAATTTGCGAATAACTCATCAAGCAGAATGGGAGATATGCCGGCTTCTGAATTGGATACTACAAAACCCAGCCCAGAAGACGAGGTTCCACCTGAACCGGTAAATATTGTATTAAATCCACGAAGACATGTAATATTTTAATTTGAAACTTGCACTATTTATTGGTCTTCTTGTAGAACTTAAAGGCCGGCAACGCACGCAAATTATAAATATTTTTTACAAATGTTTATTGATTGTGAATTAATTTCACCAGAAATAAAGAAAATGGCAAAAGTACTAGTTCTGTGCATCACCGTGGCGGTTCTGGTTGTCATGTGTGAATCAAAATCAATTGGGTGAGTTGCGCATTATTTCAATACCTAGTTTCAAGAAAACTGAAATATGTATATTTAAATGTCTCCTTCATATGGCAGCTCAATTTCACCACAGGACATGCCGCCAAAATTTGAAAATTCACTGTCATCACCTCGATGTCCTAAAGTCCACAACTGTTTCTAAAAAAAAGTTGTTTGGCAAAAAGTTTCTAGTAAAGCGCAACTAGAAACTTTTTTTCTCGCATAATTTCTCTGTGGACTCAGTCGCCAGCTTCAAAATCTCCGAACGGATACGACTTAGGGACCTTCAAGAAAAGAGCATACCTATATACTAAGTATAGGATTCTACTATTATTTGTAGGTGGATCTTACTCTTTATCTGTCCGGTAACTGGTTAGATCCACTACGGGTACGCTACCCCGGCCTACCCTAGCAGCTATTTTTCACCCCCATATTTGAGGTAGCGCCATGCTTGTAACCGAATTGGGCCGGCGCGTCCGGGCACCAGTACCTCTTTCTCACATGAGATCGGCGTGAAGTGGCGGCAATGCTGTCGTACCATATATCACTGTGTGCTGCATACCTTGAAGAAGCAATAACAATAACTGTCGACCATTATGATCTGCAACTAGGAGTCCTCGATAAATGAGGTCACACGAATTTTACAATTTTTTTAACTGCTCCACGTCCTTGTCAGCTTCCCCTTCCCCTTCCCCTTCCCCTTCCCCTGCACTTGCCCTGCCCTTGCCCTGCCCTTGCCCTTGCCCTTGCCCTTGCCCTTGCCCATAAAGACAGAAGGTTGCACTTTCCCAGTATAAATATTGGTATTTTTCCATTTACAGTTAATAAACAATGTAGAAGGTACAAATTGAAGCCTTAATAAAGAAAAAATAAATAGTTTGTACAATCCAAAAGTGTACACTTTCAACCAGCTACGCCCTACCATTTGGTCCGCGTGATTTCTTAAAATGATGATTTTGTTAAATTTTGAGAACTTTAATTTTTTTTTGCGAAAAAGATCCGCATGAAGTGGCGGCAATACTGTCACGTCTAATGATGGTCTTGTTGTCGAGTTTAATGATCATTTCAATGATCATATAGTGTGGCTGGGGACTTTGTGTAACTTCACAAAGTTTTGTAGTACTTTGTAGATTTCAAGGTCAAAAATGTACAAACACTTTGAGCTGTCTGGCTCCGGTATAACGTATTAATATTAATGATATGCTGTGAAGACCAATTCTGATCTTAATTTCACCAGTGGAGATTTCCTTGCTAAATCTTAGTGTTTAATTATTTAGTATATGAAAATGATATTTCACTTACTAAATTTGTAACTTATATTTTTGGGAATAAAAATAAACTGGAAAATTGATTTCTTAATATGTTAGTATCCGACGTGAAAGACCGCGGTCGCAAAAACGTAACAGAATTTAAGCTGGCGAACGGTGGAAACCAATTAGCGTTCAGCTGCAAACATCCAGACAGCCAATATTACCGCTGACTGCCGAGCTATTTTATCTTGATTAATGGAGTGCTGAGAATATTGAATACAACATATACCAACATATAAATAACATACAGTCTTAGTCTTTTTTAGGTTGTACGTACGTATACTCGACCAACAAATTGGTTTGCCACGCTAAGATCGAATGTCGTTTGCACGTCCATTAGTTAAAAGGCTCATTTTTGCTTGTTATGCGCTACATTCATTTCTAACTATAACTCTTAGCAAAATTTTCTATAAATACGAGCTGTCATCCAAAATGGTAAAGCACTTTCTTGGTTGACTGTACTGTATACTTTTTTATAAGTTCATTAAAAGAATGTAACGGTTTAAAGCCTCAACTCAAGAGTAAAAAGGGCAGACAGAAATTCTTAAAATTTGTAATAATTTATATATTAATACGTGAAGGGAAAACTTTAGGTATCTTTTTACAAAATTTGCGGAGATGAAAGAGTACGAAATTTGGCACAATTGTAGTTCATATAGGGGAATGTGCGTGAATAAAATAAAATCACACAAATGCCAAGTGACTTACACCATTTACACACACATGTATTGGATGATGTCAAAGCGTAATCGTGACAACCGTATGTTATATTAATTGTCAAAAATTATTTTTCTGTGAATAGAACAATATACGCAAAAAAGTTTGTGGGCGAATTTTGACCAGCCGGCGATCTCTAGTACATATAACACAAATATATGAAATAAGGATACAAGTAAATAGTTCCAATTCCATGTAAGACCAAATTCATATTTCAGTAAATGCAGCAAAGTTTTGGAAGTGACAGATGGTTTGGAAGGAGACGAGATTATAACGAGATACCAAACTAACACGCCATGACGCCACTCTATCTTAAAGACGTAACTTGCTAACAAGCGCACTAAAAGCTTTATTATCTGTTCATGAACTTTATTAACTTTACAAGCATTATTTGTTTACCTCTAAGAGAAAATTATAAATTTAGAAAAAAAAATTTTTTAGATTCTTTTTTTTTCTTAAACTAGTTAGTTCTTATAAGTATAGATATTATTTAAATTAAATAATTCCGAACTTTAGAAAGGTGTTTTTAATCAAGATTTTACAAATTCTTATGATTTATGTAGACATTAAAAAATCTATATAAAGATATTTTTAACAAGTGCCTAATTTCAATTCTTTGCCTGTGGAATACAATTGGTTGTTTAAATATGCCGAACATTTTCATCTTTACACCTATTTTATAATTATTTTTGTTATTGTAATAATAATAATTTATATGTATGTTTACTTTAATCTAACCTCAGTTGAAAAAATGTATACCTTGTTAAAAATATTTAGGACGATATTTATACTGAAATAAAAAGCTGAAGAGTTTGTTTGTTTCTTTGCTTGAACGCACTAATCTCAGGAACTACTGGTCCGATTTGAAAAGTATATCAGCGTACACCATTTATTGAGGAAGGTTAAAGGCTATATATCGTAATGCTAAAATTGAATAAATTTTTTTTATTACCTAATTTTACGCGGCCTAAGTCCCGGGAATATAAAGCAGATCCTATACCATATAGAAACTTGAATTACCTTTAAATATATTTGTATTATAATTAAAGTATTTACATATTAATAAAAAAAATTGCCTCTATCGAAACTAAACAATAAAAGTGTTGCAAGGTTAATCGTACACAATTCACAGTATCTACGAACCAGCACTCGGCTTTATCTGCAGAACTGCCTGACATAATTCGCAATAACTTCGCCAGTGTACCCAGATATGGATATAATCTGTAAACTGTTGCAGAACTTGGACAGTTAACTACGATAGCAGCAGTTGCCAACTGCAGCACTCGATATTGGAATGAACATTTAATAGACTTTAAAACTATTGCTCTATGGACCGACGATATTATAAGTGTGGCGGAAGGGCCGGAAGACAGCTGGTTACACATTGCAAGAGTGGCAGACGACTAATAAGAAGCTAATATGTCCAATAGGATACTAATACCAATAAAAGTGTAGTTTTTTAACGCCCTTTAATATATCCTCAATATATCAAATACTACAGGGTTTTGTTAGGTTTGTGAGAATTCCCTGTAACATTAACCCCTCTTTAAAGGCCGGCAACACATCTGCGAGCCTTCTGGTGACACAGATGTAGCCACCTGGCCGTTTGCCCCTTGTAATAATCATACTATTGGGAAGACAATATTCAACTCTTAACAGATATTGAAATATTTTTTCCCTTATTGAAAGAGGCCGTAAATATAAATGAACTATTTTTTTAGTTTGTAACAATATAAAATCGATGGCTATACATAGCTCAAATCAATTAATTTGTATTCTTACAATAATAAAGTTGAAAAAAATTAAAACACATTTTTACTACACAAAGAATGTAAAAACTCAACAGTTTATTGTACTACGATCCAAAAAAGCTATTAAAATAACAAAAAGTAATGGTTTACAATACGAGATTTTTCCTTCACGAGTGACTATGGCCTAGAATGTAGTATTTCCTACTTAATTTATTCGTGGAAAATTAGTTTTTTTGCCTATCGCGTCTACAAAATTCCGCTCTTCTAACGAATAAACGCTTTTTCCCCCTGCTACAAGACCATTACCTATTATATTTTTTTCCTTGTTTGGTACATAAAAAAATATTAACAATATTCTAAATAGACAGTTTGTCAAATTTTTACGTTTCACATCCCAATAAGTTTAATGGAGTAGAGGATGGAGAGTGGATGGTTGCAGGGCCGGTCCTACCGTGATTCGCTTTAAAATACGCATCAGGTGTGCCCACGGCGCAATCCATGCGTGCACGGCTGAGTTAGAATTAAGATGACTCACTGTCGTCGACGTCATCCGCGGAACTCTACAGTCTCTACAATTTCACGACTAATATTATTTAGTGACATTAATCGGTATCCACTGTTTTAAGTGCCTTCCGAAAATAGGAAAAAATAAGCAGGAGCTTGGATATTTGAAAATTCGGTAACAACTTCGTTTCGTAAACTTGCGAGCCCTGTATTTTCTTATCTGTCAAAGAGAATACACCTTAAATGTATATTAATACCAGGACACATTTTCTGCCCGTGAATATGTACATATATAAATATATCGCACACTGTATCATAAAGTGACCTAACCCAAAAAAGTTAATTTTTAGGAAATCGCAAAAAACGTCTTGTCATTTACGACTTGGTATGAGAGGTGACGTTGTATGAGCTTTCAGGTTTTTTTTATGTTATAAAGGACCACTGGAGGGGGGAAGGTTTAGCAGATGAGTTTCTAGCCCTTAAAGAACTGTCAAAAACCGACCAAAATGCGACAGCGATCCTATCATTTCACGCCGATCTTATATTGAGTTAGTCATACTGATATTTGAACGCGCCAAACAAATGAGGCTGGCTATTCATAAGGTTAATTTATTAATTTAAGTATGAACTGTAGCGAATATATATGATAAAATATAGATTATATCGCTTTTCGTAGTTTTGGAAAATTTAAAAATTAAGACTGCATTTCAAAAGCATATATTCATATATTATATTCATATATATATATATATATATATATATATATATATATGAATATAAATCAATTATATTATATATGATAAAATATAGATTATATCGCTTTTCGTAGTTTTGGAAAATTTAAAAATTAAGACTGCATTTCAAAAGCAAACAACTATTATTAATGACTGTTACTTTATAAGGTCGCAACGTAATTGGTGAGCGACATTTGAGTCGATCGCTAGGTTAAGCAGTTTTTACCACGGCCGGGTTATAGATGGGTGATCAATACAAATACTGATTTTCAAATATCCGACCTCCTCCGTGTTTCGGAAGGCATGTAAAACAGAGGGTCCAGATTAATGTAACTGAGTGATATTATTCGTGGGATTGTGGGGTTTCGATACCACCCACCTAAATTGGTGCAACCCAAAATTCCCAACTTCACAGTATAGCGTTACAAACATTTAAATTGCAATAAAATCATCATTACATAACACATTTGTGTACACAATTATGTATTTAATTATGAGGGTTACATTATTGTATACAATAATAGATATAGCTACACGCATGATTCGTGTTGATTTCTTGCGTAAATTCTTAGTCATCAGCTCGCTGTGGGTCGGAACACAAATGTTGAAGAGGTATTTATATATTTGCTTTTGTTCCTAAAATCTGTTTCTTTGGACGATTATTATTCCTGTAATTTCCGATTTATAGGTACATTACTTCCTTACCAAATCCTACTCATATCATAAACGCGAAAGTTTGTACACGTGGATGTATGTTTGACGCTCCTTCACGGAAAAACCACTGATCGGATTTTAATGCCAGCTCGTTTGTCTTTTGTAACATATTTTCTTATAATATTAATATTAAAAATTAATTTAATGAGCTCATGTGAGAAAGAGGTACTGGTACCCGGACGCGCCGGCCCAATTCGGCTACAAGCATGGCGCTACCTCTATTAGTAAATTAATAGAATAAAAAAAATTAACATGTGACGTCACAAAGCTTAGTTCCCCCGTTTACCCTTTGTCACACAATGTCGCATGTTAGTGATTCCCCATAAGGGAGGGAATCACTCTCTACCTAGAGCTGCTATTGTCACTCCCCTTGCATCGTCCGTGATAGTAGTATAAGCATCCTTTCTCTCCTCTCCTTCTGTCTTTATATCCTTTTACTACATCCCTTTCTTATACTCCTGTCCATTTAATTAGAGATAGCGCCACGCTTGCAGTCCCTTTGATCTGCAGCTAAATTGGGCCGGTGCCTGTACCTCTTTCAAATATTAGATCGGCGTGAAGTGGTGGCCATGTCTGTGCATTGGTAGTCAATTATCATCAGATGATCTGACTGCCTGATCCTATGCCTATCGTTATATATGTCCATATTGTAAAAGTAATTTGTTTTAATTTTATTACTCTTTATAACATTTATAAAATATATCATCTAATGCATAATGATCCAGTTCCGAACACCATCCTGCATTTTATTACTTGGGCAATGGATGTGGGGAAGATATCAGCAAAGGCAAAGTGGGAATGACACTGCCCGCCCCATTTGCCCTTGTTCTAAAAAAACAAGTCAACAACTCTTGAATACTGCCTACTTTGACGATCGGACAAAATAAACACTTAAGAATTATAGGGGGGGGGGGGGGGGGGTTGGATACGGGTAGCGAAAATATATCGCCCCCCCATTTGGCCAGAGATAAAATTTGGCACATCTTCAATGTATCCGTAATGAAAGCGTTTACTAAATACGACTTTGTTTATATAACTTTTAAAGCTAAACTTGATATAAAAAAATAATATGCTTTGAACCGTTTTCAGCGATTGTATTCAAAAATATCAATCATGTAAGAAGACACAGATAGAGGTTTACTACCTCTATCTGTGTCTTTTTGTTCCAGTTGTTTTATTACTCAGCACTATTAATAGTTTAGGAAATACTTATCTTATTTCAATATACGAGATCGACACTTGTCAACCAACCACCCAAAGGCGCGCCAACACAAGTCAACTGTCATCTTGGCAAGCTCCATAGACATAGGTCTTATGCTATTTTTATGGATGAAGTTTAACATCACATGTTAATACTTTTTATATATAAAATGTATATAATAAAAACAATTGATTTGAATTAATTTGAAAATTATTAAACCTAACAAACATATGAATTACCGAGTTTGTGTTCCCACGGCAGTGCTTTTGAAACGCGACACTTTTTTATCGAGCAATGTTCCAGTTTTAACGCACGTATATTTTTATATCGAGGCCACTAAAAAGCGCCAACGCCGATATTTAACGCAACGCTTTTTTAACGCCCGTGCGAAGAAGTCCTCCTTCGCACGAGCGTTTAAAAAGCGTTGCGTTAAATTTCGGCGTTGGCGCATTTTTAACGTCCTCAATGTGACTGTTCACACGAACGCTTTTTAATCACTCTTGTCTTTCTTAAATCAGTCAGTCATTGAGGACACACGATTTTATAAATATAGACTAGCTGTACCTTGCGACTTCGTTTGCGTGAATGCAGTGATTTTGCACAATCTTTTCTTTTATTCTGAACCCTAATTATTTTTATATAACTGGGGTAGCCTATGTTACTTGTTGCAACATCAGCTATATGCCAATGAAAGTCCCGTCGTAATTGGTCTAGCCGTTTCAGTTAAGCTCGAAACATGCAGATAGACAGACAAATACATAAATTGCCTTTTTGTCATATATATATCGTATGAATAGTCACAAATAACTAGTGAAAAAAAAATGCGGTAACTTTGTTAAATGAAATGAAATTTCATGAAAAGTATAAATCTTAAGATAGCCTGGTAAGGTATTATTTGAAGGTACGGAACAATTAGTGCGTGAATCTGACACGCACTTGCGGGTTTATTGAAATTTTCTGTGGTATTGGCAGGGAGGTTGTTTAATGGCAGAAGAATTAGGGGTCAAACATTAAAATTATTAAAGTTCCACTCTGTTCTACGCAGTCGTAGGTACCAGCTAGTACCTTATAATAAAGAGGACTTGACTTTGGTCCGTACTCGAGTTATTTCAGTAAATTGGAAGCGAGTGAAGAGTCCTTCTGATGAAGAACGCTCGAATTAAGAGCTTACTATGTCAGGTGTCACGTATTCCGGTGTCGAGTCAAGTGCTTTCAGCGCTTTACACCGCTGTCGAGTTTATTTTATCGCGATCTTCGTATGCTTATTGAAAATCAAGCGGTTGACTTGATTTCATTGCTTTATTGATGTCAGCTCTGTATTTTTCTTTTTAATTTTTTTATATAAGAACAGGCAACCGAGTAGGCGGTTCACCTAAGTGACAACCGACGCCTGTGGACAGCTGATACAATTAAAAAAGAAAATTATTACATATATATTTTACTACTAATTATAGGTCATCACAACATGCTTAGGAATTATAATTTACGTCAGTCACTTAATAAACTAAATATACAGATTCAAACAGCTTGATTTTATAGCAAAAGCCGATAATCATCAAAGTTGGCATTTACGTGAAATTTAGTCCAACTCGAGAGGTTTTAATTTCGTGGCTTTTTTAAAATAGTTTCTTATAAATCCTCATCTAGATTTACAATGTACTTTCCGGCATTTACAAAGGAATTTATTTTTTTCTGTTCGTCGTGGATTTCCGACAACTGGATACCATCGATCCCGCAGTTTCTATAATTGTTTTTCTCTTAAATTCCATCGTTATAACGTTGTGTCACTTTCCATTTAAGTCTGTATCAACGAGTGAAAAACTCATTTCCACGTGTGATTCATTCTTGCCGATGGCAGGTAATTTCTTCAGCTGTCAACGGCTTTCTATTTTGCACTCCATAAATAAAATTCAGACGTACGGACGCGGCAATACAGTCCGTATTTATATATAAAAAGGTGACTAAAAGCGCGCCAAATTTCGCTTTTGAAAAAGGGTTCCGTATCTGATACGCAAACAGAGCATTTGCTAAATATCCGCAAAATTGACCGATAAAATTAACTCTACATTTTTTATAACAAACTCCCCTACGACACTGGGGTGATGTCTTTAAATAAATTTAATTCTTTTATAAAATGAAAACTCATTCAAAAGTCCTATTATAACGTAAATGATTAAATGCACGATGATAATGCTTGGGAATAAATTGCTCTAGCCAAATCTGAATTATTGTGAGAATGGTCTTCTTCGTCCTAGCGTTATCCCGGTGTAGTAGTACCAGGGTCCGCTTAGATTGTACAGGATGTGGCTGTGGGGCGAGTTAAGATAACCGATTGCCATCTGACGTTATCCTCGGAACCCCCACGATCTCTACAAATACAATAAAAGAAATGCGATTGACTCTGCTACTCTCAGCCTATTCGCACCCACGATCCCTCATCTCTCTTTCCCTTGTCGCAACGTGCAAATAATGTGGTATATCGGATCAAGATCTGGTGAACTGGCACCTGATTCCATAGACAAGTTGTGAGAGGCAAGAAGTTTGTAGAAAACCGCACAGCTGTGGACTTTTGGACATCAAGGTGATGAGGGTGAAGTTATAGCTCAATCTTTGGAAGTTTGATTGCTTGTTGTGACTCAAGAGGATAGGGGAAAATAAGACGATTTGTCGATAGTCTGCTCGCGTACAAATACACTAATTATGGTATACGACAATACCATCGTGATTACGAGAAAAGATGCGACAATTCCGGCGCGCAACCGTCGCAGCACGCCGTCCATACTTAACATCAACATGGCTGCAATCCCAAAATTCCACATTTTAAGCCATTGTACCTTTGGCATGGTAATTTATTCTAAAAGTTTTTGTGGAATTTAGATGGGTTTCACCACATGTCCGTCCCTGGAGACGCGATACACCGGCGAGCCCAACAACAGGGCCGTGGCACGTCGTCCTGCCGACATCGTCAGAACAAGAAATCCAGGAGCATGTGAGTATTAGGAGTCCACAAACGTGTGATTTCTCATGAATGTCTTGCCTCCTACAAGAGGTCGTTAAGCTTAACCGTGCCAGTTAGGATCAGTCCATCCGACGACGTCCACGATCGAAGATGCCGCCATACCGTTCTTGTATCATCTGTCCGTAACATTCTTTTTTGGAAGCCCACGAATGGCCGCCGACGACCCGGCAGGCAGATGAAGAGGTGGCGCGATGATTCTGATGCCTTTGCGGGGAATTTGTGGATGAGATTGGCCCAAGAAAGAGGGAAGTGGGCCGAAAAATGGGAAGCCTTGGTAATGTAATCACGTCAAGTGATGGTATTGTTGTCGCGTTTCGTTCGGTTTGTGAAACTTCCCAGTGGCGTAATCTCTTAATTAAGGGCCGGCGATGCATCTGCTAGTCTCCTGGTGGTGCAGATATCCATGGGCATTAGTAATCACTTCCGTTAACCGCCTGCGTTTTAGCCCCTTGTAGCTTAAAAAGTCAAAACTCCCGGAAAACGTACTCCTTACTCCTAATAGACAGACTCATTAATTTTTAATTTACTTTGACTTTGACAAGGTAGGCAAGGTGCCTCCGTAATTGAGGATCAAAGAATTCAATGCCCATATCCCAATTGGGTTTAATATAATGTATGTAAAATTTATAGAATTAATTGTAACTAAAGATCGTCGGCTGGTCAAAATTCGTCCACAAACCTTTTTGCGTACAAAGACACTACTGAGTGACAGATCTTGCGGTATGACAACGTGCATGATGGTCGTAAATTAAAAATTAAAATAGGGAATAATTTAGCAGTCTAAAATATCAATACCTACCACGTAAAAGTTGTAACCCCAAATTCCCAATTTCACATTAGAGCGTAAGTGTTAATAAACAGGGGAAAGAATTGGAAGCCCCGTAAGGGACTTCGTACCCCAGTTCAGTTGCGGGATTTGAAATTAGAAAAATTCTTTTGGTTGCAACGTGTAATGAACTTCACAATCGCCCCGCCGCCCGCGCGCCAAGCCCAAGGAGCGGCGGCGCGGCGCGCACCCGCTGCAGGACCCCGACGGCGTGTGCCTCTACTTCATGCAGGGCAAGTGCCACAAGGGCGACGACTGCGCCTACTCGCACGACGCGCAGCCGCCGCGCAAGATGGAGCTGTGCAAGTTCTACCTGATGGACTGTTGCGCCAAGAGAGACAAGTGCCTGTACATGCACGCCGATTTTCCCGTCCAATTAACTTTCTGCATTAATCTCCAACACCACGTTTAAAGTATTTGGTAAATATGCAATATGGTTATTTTTCCCACAAATGCATATTTTTGTTTGTTTACATCTGGAAGGTGTTTCTTGTACTCTAAAGAGTGATTCCGTCGGAAGAGGCTGACTTTTTTTCTTGTAGAGTTTTTGAGGTATAAATGCTACAATAGGGCATTTCTAGGGTAATGTTACCATTATACAGAATAGGTGAACGATAGTAGGCAATCTTGAACTTACCAAGTTCGTCGCGGCTACGTGTAGGAGGGCTACCTAAAGGGCATCTTATATAGTATAAAATTAATTCATTTTACTTAATGAACGATACTACAGCATTTCCGGATGATTCCGAGATGGGTAGTGTACGTGTGGTGAGGTGCCTTAAAAAAAAACTTAAATTATAAGTTTTTAAAAACTTATTTAAAGAATAAATAATTGGAATAAGTCGTAACAAAGTAGAGGTACTGGAAAGTGTTTCTAGAAAACAAATTAGAGCTTGATAAAGTATATGACACATCACACTATAATATAAATTTCGGTGACTATAATAAACTTAGTAGAAAAAATATAACACGTGATATAAAATCAGGTTTACCCGACTAGTTTCGAACCCTTTCGGAATCCTTCCTAATGGGCTCGCTACGAGGCGGCGTGTGCATAAGTTTTTAACTGACATAGTTAATAAGCCGTGTTTACAGTAATTATGAATAACTCCAAGGAAAGTGTAAGTGCAAAAAAATGTAATTATCAATTATTTCAGATGTGAACAACAGTTCCGATTGCATCGCCTGCTTGCCTACGATCCGCGTAACGAATGCAGAGGTATTTTTGCCGACTGGTTTAAATTTCCCGCCTGTTGTGTTTGCAAGTGCTATGACGTACCGCTCGAATTTCGCGCCCGTTCTCCGCGGATACTTCACCCACAGTACGATGAAGAAGTGAAGAGACTCATTTACGAGGACGTCGCTCGAGATTGGTACTCGATGTCCTATGAAGATGATGATGAGTTTTGACAATTGTTTATTTATAAAATTACCTTTTATTGATATTGGTCGTTCAAGCCGTTCTTAAAATGATGTGTAAATACAAAATATTTTTGGAAATAATTCAAGTATTATAAATTATTTAATATTATTTTATTAAACTAGCTATATCCTGCGACCTCGTCGGCGAGATTTTCATGATGTGGTTAAGTTTTTAGGGTTATTTTTTGTGTTTAACCCCTATTATTTTTCCAAGACTGAAGTCCCTTCCAATTTGGTCCAGACGTTTCGGAGATTAA
Source organism: Charaxes varanes (assembly GCA_024363005.1). Classification (NCBI taxonomy): domain Eukaryota; kingdom Metazoa; phylum Arthropoda; class Insecta; order Lepidoptera; family Nymphalidae; genus Charaxes; species Charaxes varanes. The sequence goes on from JANCMC010039444.1 coordinate 480,675, forward strand.
TAAGAACAAACAGACAAACAGAACTAAAATAAATTTTTAACTTGCTTTTTTGTTATAGGTATCGTATACAAAGGCAAATGGAATTAGTAAAAAAAAAAATGACTTTACAAACACACACTTTAATTTTATTTATATGTATGTATAGATTGTAATTAAAGCATATATTACGTTTTCAAAGGCGAAAAGTTTAATGTTTTTTTAATCAACTATGAATGTTATTTTTCTATTTAAAAAAATACTTAATGGTACTCACTGGTGAACTATTTCATATAAACCTTTAGAGTTATAATTGAAAGAAAAAATATATCTTTCTTGTATAGTAATAATATTGCCCTAAACCCACCCTATCTATATGCGTTTAAATAAATAGTATTTGCGGTGTCAGGAGGAATTTGTACATTTCTATTCTTAGTATCTATACTTTTTTTGATAATTTTGTTACTTAGTTGTAATTACTTGTAGGAAATAAGTGTCTAGATATACATAAAATATTTATTTTATCTTAAGTAAATAAAGTTAGATTCTATATTTATTACATTAGCACATAATATAAGATTCTAGGCTAAACACTTATTGATAAATAGATTATTTGTCACGCATTTACACTTAACATCCAAACTGCCCCTTTAATTCTATCGTATGTTCAGTTGCCATTTAAAATGAGATTCGGCGGAGGGCAAAATTTTCAAATATATATACAGTGTAAGTATTACAGCCAAAACAAATGTGAGAATATACTCGAAATTTCTGTGCATCGTGTCTTATCTTTTTCTCTTGTTTAATTTGAATTTAAATATTTCTGACAAAAAAGCAACTTACCTTATGTATTATTTAAATTGTAATGATTATGTTTAAGGCTAGTGAAAATTGTAAATTAACTGTAAAATATAACAAAATGTTAATACTGAATAAGTTTATTAAAATTTAATTGTTATTATGTGTTTCATTTTAAACAATAATACAGTGTGTGAGTTTGATATAATAAGTAATTTTTCATTTATTAAGTTATTTAAAATAAAGTGGCATAGTCGTATTTTCAATTTGCTTATTCACGAAATAAAAATAAAACTAGTTATAAGTATACAAACTTTCATTCGATATTAGAGATTTTGTACGTTGACAGAATCATTCTGGTACCAACGACTCTAATTCCGTAATACGATGGTACATCACTATAGTAGCTATTAATAACCATAAACAAAATAAATGGCGGGCTGCAGACAATATGTCATGTCAATATCTAAGATTAGAGACGTTTGTTTTCAAATTAAATGCTTTATTAATAATTACTGATTTATTTAATTAAATAATTTGTATTATTTTCTAACTTAATCACAAGTGAATTAAACATTATATGATCTATAAGTTGATAAAGTTTTGTTCAAAATGAGTGGCCGAGTAAAGAAAGCGTCGGCGCCAAAGAAAAAGACTAATGGATATAAAATGCCAGCACCTATTCCTGTTGGCGAAGTGATAAATGATACAATAAGCAAGAAGAAATGGCGTATTGGCCCTTCAATAGGGGTAGGTGGCTTCGGCGAGATATATTCGGCGTGCGAACACACCAGCTCGCCTAAAAAAGCGTCGGGCTATCCATTTGTTATTAAAATCGTAAGTATTTACGCAGCATAGAATCTAATCACATTAGTTACAAAAATAACCCTGCAGTAAAATAAGAAATATTTTAGACATCTTCTACGTAATATCTTATCGGCATTTGATTTTGAATATTGTGCTTCATACATCTTGTTTATTATAAAATGTCTATTATTTTATATCCATTCTTTTTTTTAAATATTGTACATTGCTATAGAGCATTTTTTTTCACAGGAACCACATGAAAATGGACCACTGTTTGTAGAGATGCATTTTTATATTAAAAATGCAAACAAAGACGATAGTAAGTACTTTCATGCTTTATTTAAAGCAATAATTTAAGGTTATTGTTATAGCCATAAAAATGTAATCTTTATATATATAATTTACTGTATGTTACTAAACTTCTAAACAGCTGAATTGATTTGAATGAATTTTTTGTATGTGTTGGGTTGGCGCCATGGGTGGTTTAGATTCACAAATCAGCCTAGCAAATGGTGCTGCAGTCGGTCTCTTAAGTTATTTATCTATGCTAATATAGGGAATGGGAAAGGGTATAATAAATAATATTATAGGATAATAGAATATAGTAAGAAACCCAACCTATGGACAGGACAATGTCTGCCGGGTCTGCTAGTAATATATATACTTTGCTAAATTTCAATTTCTTTATCATTCCTCTCAGTTTAAAGGGTTGTGCTAAGAGTAAGTGTAGCAACACCACAAAGGATTGGTGTTTGAACCAGGTATCTTGTGGTTCTCAGTCTTTTCCTTTTTACTGATGAGCTGTGGAGTCTCTTAATTTGTTAAACATAAATACAATTTATTTGGTTATAATGGATGTTTCAGTCTTAAAATGTACGCACCTCCACTAATTCATAGCAATGCTTTTTTTGTGGGTGCAGCATTCTTATTGTAAACTCAATCTCAACTATGCGCTGTTAACCAATGATATTGAGTTTGTATGTTCGCATCTGCACTACACTATTTTGTATGTAGAGGTGTATACATTTTTAGACTGTATACCCTCTAATATTGCAAATTTACATTTCAGTTGCAAATTTTATGAAGGAAAAGAAACTGACCACATTTGGTATGCCCTTGTTTTATGGGAATGGATCACATGCATACAAAGGGGAGAAATATAGGTACCTGGTACTGGAGAGATACGGTCAGAACGTGTGGAATCTGTTTTTACAGGCTGGGAGATCTTTCCCTACAACTACAGTGTTTCTACTGGCCTTACAAATGGTTTGTATCCATAGAAATGTGCATTTATGAAGTTATTTGTTTTAAAATCTTTGTTCTTAATAATCCCACTCACATACATCGATGTACATAAAAATCTATTGATGTTCTGGCGAAAACTCTGAAATGGATGAACCATTTCTAATTCTGCTTATTTTATTTCACTTCCCTCATTTTCGGAAAGGTTCGGGTTCAGGAAAGAAGAAAAAAGAAAGGAAAAATTAAAAGATTATCTCAAGAATAATACAGACTTGGTTGTGACTAATACAAATACTTCAAATAGATGTTTGTACTAGACTGTTTGACTGACGTGTCAACTAAAATTATTATTTCTTAATGTATATTGGCCATTATCACGTTTCGTGGAAAAGTCTTAGAGGAAATTGGTTACTTGGCTAATAGCAGACTAGCCAAAATGCAATGTCAGCATCAAGACAGTGTATACTACATCTAGGGGACGGCTTATTAATAATAATTAATTGCAATTAACCAAAATTTTGTATTTCCTACTTTTTCATTATACAGCTAGATGTACTGGAATACATACACAAAAAAGGGTATGTACACGCTGATATCAAAGGTGCTAATATCCTGATGGGTCTCAAAAAAGGGACCCAGAACCAAGCCTATTTGGTAGACTTTGGTCTAGCTTCACGGGTGAATGATAAGGAGTTCAAACCAGATCCAAAGTGTGCACACAACGGAACTATTGAGTACACAAGCAGGGATGCACATTTAGGAGGTGAGAATAAAGCTGTATAGGATTAAACTAATTTATATTATATTTATCTATACTTTAATATTTATGAGAAATTTTATTACAGTTTATTTAGAAAGCTCATATCTTCCCCATTGCCATTAGGGGTCCTCATCTACAATTTTTTTTTACTCTTCCCACCCATCCTTGTCACTGTTTTTCCTTTTTTTAAATCCCCTCCCTCTTTATGCAATACACATCAAAAAGAAAATAGCAGTTTCTGTTAATTATTTTATGTAGTATGTAAATAAGAGACAAAAAAATTAAATGTTGTCACAAAACCTAAAAACCCAAAATGACATTTTGGTGATGACCTTTAGCGAGTGACATAATTTTTGGATGATTCTTTAACAATTCAAGAAAAGAGTAAAATTGGTAAATCTCAAAGTCTTGCAACACATGTGAGACCACTGGTAGTTCATATATCTATGGACCTCAGTACTCACTCAAAATAAAGTGTACCTCTAAAGTCCAATGTTAATATAATCTACTGTAATGTAATACAATAGATTATAATTTTTTTATAGTACCAACAATGAGAGGTGATTTGGAGATTCTTGGTTATAACATGTTGCAATGGATAGTTGGGGAGCTGCCGTGGGAGAAGAACCTGAAACAACCTAAAACGGTGCAGACCATGAAGGAAACATTTATGAAGAACGTCAGAAGTGAAATCACTAAACACTTCAAAAACGTACCTGGTATGTGACTCTTTGCATATATTATAAAATCAAAATGTTTAAATCTGTATGACTTTGTTTTTTAAAAATAGGCTAGTTGACTATTTTTCAAATACTACTTAATATTATATCTTGCAATCAACTCAATGTAAAAAAAAATATTCCATTGAAAAACTTTCACCTGGTTAGTTGTATGCTTTTTTTAATCAATTTAAAATTTAGCGCCAACATGCTCTGCACCATTATGGCCTCTTTTTAAGTAAATAAATGTTGCTCTTGTCTTTTCGATTTCAGAAGCACTTATCGAATTCTTTGCATACCTCAATTCCTTGAAACCAAAAGACAACATAGATTATATAAAGTGTAGACAACTTTTCGAAGGTTATCTGAAATCTGAAGGGGTATCTAAACTTGCTAAATTAGAATTCAGTCCAAGTAAAAAACGAAAAGCTAATAACATATCGATAGACGATGAGGATAATACTAGTGAAGTTAAATCACCTAAAAAAAAAGTTTCAAAGGTGAATGGTAGCCATGTAGTGGCAAAACGAAGTAGAAAAGCAAAACCAGTTATAGAAGATAGTGAAAATGAGGAAGAAAAAAATGACGAAGGGGAAAAATTAAAACAAACGAAAAGAACAAAAGCAGTCGTAATTGCCGATAGTGATAGTGATAGTGAAGACGAAGTAAACGACACAGATAAAGTCAAAAAGCAGGGCAAAAATATAAAACAGACATTTATAGAAAGTGAAAAAGAACAGAGTGTTAACGGTGATGCGAAAGTTACAAAAAGAAAACCAAAAACAAAGGCTACAGCTTCAGAAGAGAATAGTGAAAATGAGGAGCCAAGTGAAAGTAGAAAAGTTAAAGGTAGATCAAGAAAGAGAAAATCAACAGAACCTTCTTTGTTGGTTAAAGTGAAGAAGACAAGAATCGCTCCTAAAGCAACCCCGCCTACTAAGAAAAACCACGCGAATATCGCGACGCAAACATCCGTTGACAAAACCAAACGCAATCTGCCTAGGCAGGTGTCCTTCGACAGCCCCATCAGTGCAATTATAGGAGATCAGCCATCAAGAGAAAGAAGAAATAGATCTGCCAACTCTAGTGCTGATATATTTGATGATTCCTTTGTAATCCAAGAAAAGAAAATTAGGCCAAAGAGAAAGTTGCTCTCGAAGGAGGAAGTGACAGTTAAGAGGGTTGTGTCAAAAAAGGTGACAGCGACTAAGCCAAAGGGCAAATCGTGGAAGGACACCCCAACTGTGGTCAACGGCTTCCCGCCGAAGCAATAAGTAACTGTGCCATATCTTGTAGCTTTAACTGAAAACTCATTTCCAACGCCATTATACATTTCTATACCCACCAAGTGAATACAAATAGTTGTAAAAAATCCAAAAGAATGTAAATTAATTAATTAATGATGCTCACTCAAAGAGGGTACCTCTAAAAGAATCACAAGGTTATTTTGTGTGTGCGCACAATTATTTTTCCATTTTTAAGAATTATCAGTGACTTTTGTTAAAACAAAGGTAATAATTTGCAAAATGTAGTAATAGAATTATGTTAATACAATATTTATGAATTTCATTATAGTTATTTCACTAATTGTACAAAGCGTTAATTTTTTAATAAACATTGTACTCTTACTGTTCACCTGTTACATTAGACATGATAACAAAAAAACAAAAATTTTCTTAAATTATGAATTGGAAACTCTTGTCTAATATTATGTCAGTATTTTGTTTTAGTAAATATGGTTGCTCATTTTTATATATTTTGTGATCCATTGAAATTCCATCGGCTCAAGCTGATGAGGAGCTCAAGTTTTAAATAGTTTAGTAACTAAAATTAAATATTTCGGGAGTTAAAACGAGAAATAGTAAAAATTGAGTACCTAAAATTTCTAATATATTTATTTATTACGTACTCGCGATTTTGGTATCTTGAAGGTAGATATATATAAAAATGAAACCCAATTTCCCTTGGTCACAGCATCACGCGTGAACGGCTGGACCGATGTAGCTAATTCTTTTTTAGTTGTGTTTGTTACTTTCAGGAGAAAGTTCATATGAAAAAAAAATTATGAAAATTTCGCCTAAAATTAGAAAATCTTAAAATACTTAACTTATTCTAATACTTATTAAATTATTTCTAATGTAACCTTGGCGCTTTTCGCAATTTATTGTTTTTAAAACTTTATGACCTTTGACATAACATCGACAGAATGCGTGCTGAAAATAACATCAAAAGGCATCCGCCACCAAAGCACAGAACTACACTGACTTTCCGATGTGCCTCAACGCACGTTTCGCTTCGACACCGAAGCATCGTCAGAAGACAGACTCTACAAAGGTTATTCGTGAAGTCACGTTCGTAAAGTCACAAGTTACTTTACGTGCGTTGTGGCACATCGGAAAGTCAGTGTAGTGCTGTGCTTTGGTAGCGGATTCGCAGGTGTAGCTTTCGGGTTGCAGCATTGCACCGATTTTCCTTCATAGCCATTCGCGGATTTAAGCAAAGTAGTTTAGTATTCATGCACGAAATAATTTTAAAGAATAAAAATGGAATTATTGAAACGGTAGAAATAAAATACTTTACCTTAATATTACCTCAGTTGAGAATCGGAATAGCAGTCTTGAAACTGAAATCAATGAAGGAGCCATAAAATTTTATATGAAAATTCACATATATTGTGGGTAAAGGAGGCCACTAAGAATAATCTATGTGTCATGAAAAGAGAACTTTTCTTTTCATTACTCTATCGTAGACTGCGGTGAAATGGGGCAATTTAACTCCCGGATATTTCAAATTTATTGTAAGAAGACGCTATAAAGAAATGCGATCGTCTAACGTTGAATGTGAAGTAATTTAGCAAACTTTCTATTTCTATTCATATTATTTTATGAAGTGATTTGATTATGTCCAGGTCTTTTGACGCTCTCTCTCTCTCTTTCTCTCTCTCTTGCTGTCTCCCTCGCTCTCTTCCTCTCTTTTTTGTCCATATATCCCACATGATGGTGGAGTCAGCCTTCTTAGTTTTAGCTCTCCACTTCGCCCTGACCTTACGATCAGTTTCTGCTGACAGATGGTATTTTCTCGTGTTCTTTAAGCACTACATCTTTCCACCTTATCTTGGGCTACTGGGTCCTCGCCCAGGGATGAAAAGTTGTAAAATTAAGGTCGCTTGGAGCTATATTATACCTGAAAATATAGTTTAGACAATTCATCGCTTGTTACAGCTTCATGAACGTCTTATAATTATAAATAGAAATTATTAATAAATAATTGACGTATTGTGTTATTTTGAATATTATTTTTTTCGTTAAAAAATGATCTACAATGAAGTGCTCGAGCAATATGCTGCTTTCAATTTTTTTAATTATGCAATAAATTATCACCAAAGGCAATGCTTGTAAGCAGGATTCTTTAATAAAAATTGAACAAATTTTAATAAGAAAAATTACATTTTTCCATGAATTTTAAAATTGCTAGTGACTTTCCATTTTTTTTTAATTTAGGCATTATAAACAAGTGCAAAAAAATATATACAACTAAATTTAGCTATATATATATATATATATAAATACTTAAATGATTTATAAAACAAAAATCATCGATAATAATGTTTGTTTAATTATTTTTTAAATAATATTGGCAATAATTTTTAAGTATGTCACATATTCCAGTTTACTTCCAACTAAGCTTAAATTAATAGCTTGTATTAGGATTGGCTGCGACAACAATATTCCAGTGGCGTCGGGGCTTGAACCGGTTACCTTGCGTATTTCAGACCATCCATTCCACCGTTGAGCTATTGAAGCTATAAAACTGTGAAGTGGGTAACCCTTAAATCCCATGTTAACAAATATATTTGAATATGTTTAAGGAATTTTCGATTGCGTCACGAGCAATTTAACCTCGAACGCAATAAAATATCCATTAATTTCGATGATGGCCATTTTCCACTACGCTGAGCAGCATTTGGATTTTAGGGGAGGTATTCCTGAGGGTTTTTCCTCGTGATTTTATTTGTCGATTTTCAATGGGAAAAGTTTTAAAATGACGTATTTGTTAAACAACTTCAACAGTTGATGTCCGATTTCGTTCAAGTTTGGAAATGCTGCTGGGGAGGGGGGGGGGAACACACCTTACGGGCAGGCAGACGGACAGATTGACGGACGGACGGATAAAGCGAAATTATAAGGGTCCCTTGTAGTACTACGGAACCTTAAAAAGGATATTTATGAAAAATCATCAAAAAAAAACTTTTAATAAGATCGCTATCAAACTTTACGCACTGGGCTAATTTAGAGTTTGATGGAGAGATTTATAAAAATCCGTGAAACCGTTTTCAATCGATAGGGAATAAAAATATGTCTTCAAATATTTCTTCCTTTCACATCGATCCTCATATAGGTAATCTTGAGTGTGAGTGAATAAAAATTATTTTTCCAATATGCATTGTTCTTGTAACTTAAAAAAAGTTACATGGTCAGCGTCTCGACTGTTTTGTAAAATTTGTCGCAACAAAGGGAATCTTGCACAAAAGTTGATTTCCAAGTTTAATTTTGTTAAGTAATTCGCAATTCCGGGGGCAGAAATAATAAACGAATGAAATATAGCCGGAACCACTCAAGAGAAGTAGTTTTGTAGAAAACTAATATCAGTGTTTGCCAAGCAGTTCGCTTTTCGCGAATTGGAGTGACACCATAGACCTCTGAAGTACTAGAGCGGACACAATGTCTTCGGTGGGCGTGGTTTGACAAAGATTATTTTTGAAATAGGAATAGAACAAATCTTTCAAGATATTTGTATTTTACTTATTATTTAAAATATTCTAAGAATTTTTTGTTACTAGTGTGTATACATACTTAAAAATCCTAGTAGGTAATCTATTCATATAAAAGTGAAACCTCGAAATCCCCGTGACGTACAAAGATGTAATGTGGCAAGGTTTATAAATACATACATTGTTTATAGGAAATTTTAGTTAGTAAAAAGTATTTTTCGCAAGGGGCATATTGGGAAAAATAAATTAATAGAATAATTATTCTTTCTTAAGTTTTCAAAACAAATGCTTATAACAAGGCTCTCCCCCTTGGTGTGACGTCACTAATTTTCCAACTTTATGCATGTATCTAAAAAGCAAAACAGCAGTTTTAAATTATTTATTAATTTTTTTAAAATCTTTTTAATTTTGACGTTGCAAAGCTTTTGATCCCCTGTCCATTGACACACAATGTCTCATTTCGATGACTTTATTTAGAATGTTTAGCAATCAAAGAGGCAGTGAAATTTTGACACCATAGACTCATGGGAAAAAATTTACAGTTTTTTGTGGCCATAAGCCACTGGAAAAAATCAATATAAAATCCAGAACAGATGAAGAATAAGGATAATTGACATATTATTTGTCATAATGCGATTTTGATGTAAAATATGCATCATATTTGAGCAGAAATCCGGTGCTGGAGCCTCATGAAAATGGGTGTTATAGAAAACAGGCGTCTGTTATACACAAATATTTTTTGTAGAAATGTATAAATACATATATATAGATAATGCACCTAGACTCGAGGTGAAATCGAACCCACGGCCGACGGAGAGGATAGGATCTCTGCAGGCAGAATCACTGCCCAGTGCGCCTACGGACCAGCTAAATTTAATATTCTTCGTATATTTATTTTTTTCTCAGCTTATATTTTTCTTTAACATACTTTAGGCCGAGCACTTGCCGAGTTATTTGATTACTACTGTAAAGGGAGAGCTAATAAATGAAAGACGTGGGTCGCCCCGCGGCCGACGCGCGTCTTCAGCCGGTGCGGAGATGACTACGATTAGTTCAGTTTCCATGTTTTTTTTCAACTTAAACTTTAGTGACCCTTTTGGAATGGTGAATTTCGCGACTCAAAGCTATTCTCGAATATACGTATTTAAGCGTTCTTCGGTATGGGATAAAGAACAGTGCTCAGATAAATTCAAACCCACTGGAAATGACAAACACGGATATGATCCTACAGGACTGTCACCCCAATGGCAGGGCATGCTCTTTACACCCTGACATGCCTAGGAGATTTCCATCAAGGTTGAGTCCCGTAGACCAAACAGAACACTAAGCAGCTACCCTTAATATAACTAAATTAGCATAACACACATAAAATGTTTACTTTTTTTCAGCGCGTGACCTGTCATCATTTAATATCGAGAAGGTAGATGGGAGAGGCTCGCGGATGACAGGGATCGGTGGAAGCACAACACCACGACAAAGTATGGTTCGATAGCCTTATCGATAGCCTTGCGGTTAAGAGGACTCAACGGCACAACAGCGGCAACCCTCAATTAAATTCGGCTGCTCTGGGTGTGGCCAACCCTAACGATCTGCGACCGGTCCATACATCCATGTGTACAATAGCTTATCTCAAAGACTAATACCGCATGTATCATGGGGGATTGTTCCGAGGAATTGTTCGGAGTAATACTGGTAGCTGTGTCCACCACAGAACATTTCATCAGACCTAGATGTCCCGAAAACCACAACCGTGCAATTCTCAAGAAACTTCATACTTCGCGCAATTCCTCTGTGGAATCAATTATCAGCTTCGGTATTTCCGAACCGATAATCCTAGGGACCTTCAAGAGATCTCTTAGCCTTTTTTATTTAGTCAATAAATTTTAATGCTGAAAACGATACACTTTTATCGAGCGCCTCAATAGACGGTTGCTAAGGACAAACTTTAATTGTTGACGTAATCGGATCTATCTCTGATTGAAATCAAATATTGTGTAAACAAAAATACTAAACGCAGGTTGCATTTTCTTTACTATTAACGCCATGGTATATCATAATTTTAACGTCATTAACATCTTGTTATTACACTAACAGCTCCGTCCAGGCTTTGTCTGGAAATGCCTATATTTTTAATTACTAGTTTTTGGGCTCCACATGGGGGAATTGTTAAAAGCGATATTTCCTCATCGTGATGTATGGGGGATCTTGCTCCGGCCGTAATGAGAAATTCCGCTGTCAACGCTTTTTGTATCAGGGAAAGGGGAGGCGTTTTTGAATATAATTTGTAAAGATGACACACATTGTAGTGACCTGATTCTATCAGTTATCCGTTGTCAGAGCTAATATTTTAGTCCACATTTATACCTCTAATCTTAAAAAAATAGTCCTACATTAAATGTATGTAATTATTAAAATTTATGCAAATATTTCATAGAAGCTTGCTTACTTCTACTGGCTAGCTGCTGTGTATCATCTGCGTCTTATCTTCGCAGGACGCAATACAAAAGTGTCAAATGAAGATCCAGTCATAGCATGTGTTATCCCCGTCGCCGTTCCCGTTCTCTTATTATTAAAAATAAAGAATGACTACGAATCTTGTCTGCTTTGCACAGCGGTGATAAAGTGCAAATTGACTCTTTCACTTTAGGAACACACCTACATTGCTTATACAACAGTGAGTGCTTGTAATTTAATATGACCATTATTGAATAGCAAAAGTATAGAATAGTAAAGTTCAAATTGACTCTAGATTTTAGTTAGAAAACGGTTTCTCTTCCTATTTTTATAAAACTTTTTTATTTGAAAGCCTGATTATTATTCTCGTAATCGAGCAATTTTCAAATGAATGTGACGAAACCAATGGCGTTTTCCGCAAAATCAATCTTTTAAGTCAACATACGTTTTGAGTCTATTTAATTGCAGGCGAGCGTATTTATAAGACGTGTATGGACTCGTCGCATTGCGCCTTTTCAAAAGCTTTTAAGGGTTTTAGTTCGCTCACGAACCTCCTCGTCCCCTGGCAGTCCAAAACTGATTTTAGCCAAAGGAAAATGCTAGGCTGTTTATGGAATATGCGAGCTTAAATATACGTAATAAGTACAGCTTAAGATTGCTGGCTGGGCGGCAATCCATTATAAGTCGCGGCCGGTCCGAAATTTCTAGAGTTGCGTATCCTATACTTATTAAAAGCTATATCAAAATGATAGTACAACGACCTTTATTTGACAATGTCACATTAAATGTCAATAAAAATATATTACTCTTTTGTCATGGTTGTACGCTTTGACACAATCTTATAGTAAAATGTATAGATGTGTGTGTAAATCGTTTGGCATTAGTGTGAGTGAGGTTTTATTTTAATAATTTAATGTACTCATATTGCATATTTTATAAACATATTAGGTAGCATTCGCAGATTCTTTTTTATATAAACTAGAATTGTGTCAAATTTCATACTCATCCGTTCTCGCAATTTTCCTAAAACGGTATCGAAAGATTTCGCTTCACGTATTAAATATATAGAATTGTATAACAGCGCGTTTCTAACCTGAACCGAAAACAGTATAAATAATGTGTAACTGCCAAAGTAAAATATTGTACGTTGTGAGAAATAACAAACACTGCGGTTATTCTAAATCATACAAAAGACGTGTTCAATATGTTCATGCCGACAAAATACAAAGTCGCGGGGAAAAGTAACGTGACCGTTCTAAAAGTAGGACGTTTACGTTTCGAGTTTACCTTGTCACCTACAAAATGCTTTATTATTTGGACACTTAACATAAAGTAAAAACCTTTGTAAGGTCTATCTCCCGTCAGTGTTTTGGTTTCGAAGCGAAACGTGCGTTGGGGCACGTCGGACAGTCAGGTTAGTGCTGTGCTTTGGTGGTGTGGCTTACGAATTGCTGCATTGCAGCCAGCATCGCGCCTTACAGATGAATTTACGCAAATTTAGTGTTTTCCGATTAAAAGTGTGTGAGAAAAAAAGTGGCCAAGATCGTGTCCAGACACTTACATAGAAAAGTTCTAAAAAGGCATTTGTTTAATAACTTCAAAAATTGTTGTCCAGTTTCGCTCAAAAGAATTTTCATAATGATTTTTTTTTGCATATCGTATAAATTATAATGGAATATTTCAAGTCTGTACATGTAATAGTTTGGAAATCTTAGGGCGGGGAATACCTTGTTTCCGGACAGACGAACGGACGGACAGAGGCCTAAGGAACTTTAAAAACGTAATATTTGGGATAAGTACGTGCATCCAAACTTTACATAAGTTTGGATGCACGTACTTATCCCATCCCACTAACTATTAATTTCTACTTATAAATTATTATCATCAGTTATTTACCCCTTTGTATATTGAAAATGTTGTTTTCTTTCAGTAATGTCGTTAAATATTAAATTGTAACCTTATTCACGTAGCATTGGTTTCAATATTATCACCTTATATGCGGTAGAGATAGAAGCGAGAGGTATACCAGCAAAATCCCTGTACAACCAACTGAGAGACCTTGGCTTGTAAAAAAATATCATATGTTCTTTATTAGAAAAGGCATCTAAAGCACTAGCAGGATTATACGACATTTGGCTAGGCAGGGGAGGGAACACTGGCAGTGAAGGTAAGTCTTAGAAGCCAGTAGAAAGAGCGTTCTTAAACCTACACCTGGGTCACAAGTCCCAGACGGTTCTTGCCTTAGGAATAGACGTCCGTGTGTCATATAGTCCTGTATATATTTAATTATTAGTATATGAATATATAAGACGTCCTGTTAGTATCTTCTTATTCCATTTCAGACAGAAATGTGAAATAAATACAGTTCAGAAGTTCTTTTTAAATACTTTATGCTTGTGGGAAGACACAAATATATTCAGGTTCTACAAACTTCTGTTGCATTCTTAAGATAAAGTCGCAAACATAATGTTTCTCTTAGAAAATACAAGGAATATTGCCATTTTATATTTTGCTTGGCAAAGGACCTTTATTATAATGTTGATAAGGTTGTAGTTTCTTTGATTTGATAGCAGGATGCATTGTTAGTGGGTCCGCTCCAAAGACATCGCTGTTAAGCAGTATTAAAATAGATCCGCTTATTCACTTTTGTGTTTTATCGAAATTAAAAAATGTAAAATACATTTTCATAAGACATTAGGAATGTTTTTAAGAAGGTAGTTTTTATATTCTTGTTACTTCTTCTTCGTTCTAGAGTTATTCCGGTCTAGTACCAGGGTCCGCTTACATTGCAGAGGATGTGGATGAGAGGCGGGTTAAGGTGACCGATTGCCGTCTGACGTCATCCCCGGAACCTCTACATTCTCAGATTGCACTGGATGTGGCTGTGAGGCGAGTTAAGATGACCGATTGCCATCTGACGTCATCCTCAGAACCCCCACAATTTCTGCAACCTCACGACTAATATGACTCAGTGAGATTAACCGTGTCCCACTGTATTGCGTGTCCTCCGAAACACGGAAGTAATTGGATATCAAATATACATCAGTGTTAGTGTCACCCATCTATCACCCTTCTGCAGTAAGAGCAACATTTGATCACATGTTATAATTATTACAGTGGTACTACAGTACATGTTATAAAGACAGTAAAACCATACTGGACCGAGCGAGTTATCCTTTTTTTGCGAGTCAGTCCATATCAATGTCACGCTGTCATTCATGAAAGTGGATTAGAGAAAGAAATAATAAAATTAAACTTTATATTAATTACGGACACATCTATTATTTAAGCTTTTAACAATACAGCCTCGAACAATTTATCTGCTCATTTTTAAACTCCATCAACGAAATTCGTGAGAATTTTGATGGTGCTGATGTCAGTCAGAACCTGAAAGGTCCTGTTTTTACCTTTCATATGAAAAACGAAAATGCAACTTAGGATAAGGTATTTTTTGATACACTTTATTGTACACCACAGAGGAACGCATAAAACAAAACTCTGTGCCTACACTCTTGGGGAATCGTTCTTAGGATATACAAAATATTTTTACCGTTCCAAAATTAACATGTTCCCCATCTGCGATCTTCTTGGGTTGCAGTTATCCATAGGCATCAGTAGTCATTCAGGTCATGAATCACCTGCCCGTTTGCACCTTGTCCAATATATAAAATTCTTCTGTCCCAGTGTTTATTGCCAAACTACTCTGAAACGGCTTTACCGATTCTTATGAAAATTGTGGTGCAAATTTGGTAGGTTTGAGAATCGGTCGTAAACTATTTATTCATTCTTGTCACAGGTTGTCACATTTTCTAAGCCCCCTTCCCGCTTGCAGTGACATGACATATTTTTTAATTTTATGCCCTAATACAATTTCTTTTTTAATTTTTTTAGCATGTCCTAATCAACAAGTCTCTACATCTAATAGTTTGAAATTCCTAGAGGGTGACCACCTTACGTACGAATGGACGGACAAAGCTGAACCGTAAGGGTACCTTGCAGGACTACGGAACCCATTAAAGGATACTCGAGGAAAGGAAGTATTAGAATAGGTATATAAAATCTTTATACATAAAAATGAACATTTTTATAGCTTTTTATATTATATTTCCATAGAAATCCAGGGTAAAATTTTCAAATGTAATGGATACTTAGATAGGAAATATTTTCAATCATTTTTTAATCTTTTCTTTTATAATAAACTCAATTTACAGTAGTTTGAATTTTTTTTTTTTAATTTATCTCTTTGTCATGAAAAGGATTTTTTTTTGTGACAACAATCAATATTAATACCCATCTTATATTACCTCCAGCTATATGGCATTGTATATAGTTCCAGAGCATACAAAAAAAAACTACAATATACAACAAAAATAAACTTAAAACAATAAATTTATATGATATGAAGACTGATTTTCTTTAATTTTATTGTTAAAAGGCAATTAACGTACAATCCTGCTGATATTTCAGCTCTGATTTTGCTGGTATACCCCTTGCTCCTACCTCTACCCCGTATAAATGAGGTAGATAAAAAGATCGTAAACCCAACGTTTTATGTACAATGTATTTTTATTATTACTTAAACAACCACTCAAGAATGGAGCTACCTATGCCACCTCATGGACACGCGTCAACGAGGTGACTTGAAAGAAAAATAGAGATTCTTATAAAAAAATATAAATACGAGCACGTAAAAAATGGATCGAGTTTTGGGGATTTCAATAAAATTGTTGACCAATTATTAAAAGTTCACTATTGCATGCACTCAGAATGCAATAGTGAACTATATTTGCGGCGCTTTGCCCGTAGGATAGGTAATCTGCTTTTATACATAGCGGAGCCTGCAGACGTTGTCCTGCCCGAACTTTGGAGCACTTACTACATTCTATTATTTCCAGTCCCTTTCCCCTCCCCTTCCCCTTTTCCCCTCCCCTGTCGCTCCATCCAAGGATGGAGAGGGCCCCGCTGGGCATTAGTGAGTATTCAGGCATTTAGCCAGCGAGTCCCAAACTCCTGTCTCCGAACCGAGGTGCGTAAAAGCATTTCCCAGCGAAAAAAAAGGAGGTCTATGGGTAGTTTAACGCGGCCGAAGTCGTAGGAAATAGTATAACATATGTTCATGCTTTCTTTTGTACTAAAATCAATATTTCTCTAAATAAACGTGATTAAAGATAAAACTGCTTGGAGTTGAGTCGCTCCAACTTTGTACTTGATACTTAACATGCAAATATGTGAAAAACTTTCTGTGTCTTATTTCTGTTAGAATTATTTTTAAAAGAGTCGCTAATAGCTTTTAAAATAAACTGACGATTCAAAAGAGCTTGTAAAAGTCTACTGGAATAAAATATCATTTGAATTTACAAGTGAAACTTATTTCAGGTTTTAGACACGGTGGCGTCCACATTCCCGCTGATGGAAGGGGAGTCCTACCAGTTTCTTCCATCAACAACCTGAGCGGAGTGACAGGATATAACGGGTATCCATACAATCGATACAACTACGGCAATCGTTTTGCCCAATTTGGACAGTACAACCCAGCGGCACCCTTCGATCCTCGCTACCCTTACGACGCTAGATACAACTTATACAACCCCTATAGAACTACACAAGCGGGATGGGCAAAATCTAAAGAGGACATAAAGAAAGTGTAAGCAGTCAACTGTTCTCAGGAAACTGAAAAATGCTACTCATGTAATCGATAAAGATTTTAATAAATTTTAAAACTGTTGTGGCTTTCTTTAATTTATTTAGTTCTTATATTACTAATTAATTATTTTAAACTCAACACACTCATGTACAACGCTACTACATTGTTATCACATATTTATCATAATTGTTCTATAACTGTAACAAGTTTTATGAAGGAAAAAAACCTTTGTTCTGATGCATTAACAGTTTTAAAGTGGTCTGTTTGCGCTAATTTTAAAGATGATTTTAATATATCTATTGTATTAAAATATATAAAATAAAATTATAAGATATCTATTGTAATCTCTGGGGGAAGATCAAATCAAAATTTGTACGTGCGAGGTGGAAAAGGTCTTCTTCTTGCTAGTATTATCCCAGCAGTACAAGCAATTGCAGAGAATATGGCTGTGAGACGAGTTAAGATGACCGACTGCCGTCTGACTTCATCCTCGGAACCCCCACAATCGCTATAATCTCACGACAAAATTACTCAGTGACATTCAATTTTGTTGATCAATTGAATTCAACATCAATCACACGGGACCCACTGTTTTACGTACCGTCCGGAACTCGAAGTAGGTCCCATTTGAAAACCTGTGTTAAAATTGATGACCCATCTACCTGACTGTGGTATGATTTACTTAACCAAGCGGCCAATTGAAATGCTGGCCAGTAATTAAGCACGAACTCCTCTTTAGGAGATAGCTGGTGTCACGAAAGTGAGATGAACTGGAAGTGGGACTGTAGTACCAGGTTTGTATGTATTGTTATATATATAACAAATAATTTAATATTGTGGTTAAGTATTCTTTCTTAAATTTTATAATTATCCACACAATTTTCTTAATTTTTGATTTCACAAGAATCTTCTCCTGACAATAACATACATAACGAAGAAAGAATAAGCGAAATCGGTCCAGCCGTTCACACGTGATGCCGTGACCAAGGAAAATGGGGATTCATTTTTATACATATATGTATAAAAGATATAAATAAAATTGAAGATTCTGTTTGTAACGTCGAAATTAATTTTCTTTACTAATTGCATAATATACGATTCATATAGCAAAAACGTAAGTTAAAACATTTTTGTCTATCGTCTGTCTGTCTGTTTGTTATGGGTAAACTCCGAAGCGTCTGGACCGATTTGGACTATTACTGGTAGATAGGTGATTTTATAAGGCTACTTTGCCTTTAGCTAAATAATTAGGATGCCGTATGAAAGAATAAAAACCTTCAAATTTTAATAAAATCACTGAAATCACGCGGACGTCGTGAGGTACAGCTGGTTAGTAATAATAATCAATGTAATGTGCTTAAAAGCAATTGTTATCGACATATCTGACAGGCAAATACTACGAATCTTGCAGCCTTATATACGAAATCGTTAAATCCCAAAATATGTGCAGACTGTGGAGGACAAAATGATGCGAATGAAGGTAAAAGTGCAATATTTTGTTATGTGTATGAAGGCGCGATGAGGCAAGATCAATAAATTTTTGTTTTAAAAAACCTTGCTGAAGTATGTCACACATTCTCATAACTGGTTTCCAGAGATACGCCTGCACTGATGCACCTACGTTTAAGGTTCCACTTGTGGTGACTTCGTGTCATATTGTTTTCTCTTTACTCATAAGGTTCTGTAGAATGCAATACGATTGTACGACTACTGAACTAGTAATGCAAATGATATTTTTCAGCCAACTTATAACACCGAATTTTTGTTGTCAGACTACCTGTCTACCATCTAAAATATTCATTCTTTTAAGCATTAGACACCATATGATAGATGAAGTTTAATCATAGACGTTAAATTAAGGACTAAACAATGTTCCAATTATTTAGTCGCTAATGTTACACTAATCTTCATCATTATCATCGTTGTGTATGTCATCCTGCAAGGATCACAATTCCAAGTCCAGATGCCTCAACTAAGCCATTGCTGTTGGTGTTGAAGTGCAACTCAGATATGCCGCCAGAGAGAAGACGTAGTGGGCACTTGTTAACCACATATGACAGGGTTTTATCTGGTGCTCACAGCAGTCACATTGTGCTGTCACCAATATATTTTAACGTGTAAATATAATAATATCGAGTTTTGTCTTTAATTGCGAAATTTTATAAGCAACGCTCACAGGCGCTTGTGTAAAAATTTACTTTCCTTAAAAAAAAAAAATTTTCTTTATCTATTCAGCCTGTTGGAAAATTGTTGGCTCACTTGACATTATTTTTCACAAAATTGGAGTGCTCTTCAGGGACAGATCTTCGGCAATACTCAAGGCAAATAGAAAAAGAATTAAAAGAAGTGGAAAACAAATCAATTCAGGATTACATAAAAGAAAGTCAGAACATTGCACGATTACATGGACAAATATCAGCATGTGATCAAATATTAGAACGAATGGAATCAATGTTGCTTGGTTTTCAAAATGACTTAGGTAGTATTAGCAGTGAGATATTGTCTTTGCAACGTAAATCGATTGTGAAATTCGATGGATCGGGCTTTGCTCGCGAACGCTATATACAAATTATCTCAAAATTTTAAGGGAAATATTTTTTAATGTCAAAGAGTAAAAAAAGGAAACGTGTGAAAGAGTCCCCAGCAGATTGTTTTTCTTTTACAGATAAATAATAATATTAAGATAGAGGCTAAGCAAAAAAAAAATAAAAATTAATTTATTGATTAATTTAATTGTAACTTGGTGTTTTACGGACTACAAAACTTTGCGGAGCTATACAAAGTCCCCGACCACACTACATGATCATTCAAATGAAGCTATGCCGTCTGCAAGCCGCAAAAACAATAATTTAGATACCGCTTAATTTTTTTATTTTATAATATTTTCGTAGAAGATTTTACAATATCGTCGTAGTTTAATCAGTGGCTGGCATTTGAGTCAAGCAGCTCTTACTTAGATACTCAGGATCTCCTAATAAATAGGAGAACGTGATATTTAGAATCAAACTACATCTATAAATATGTACTTAGTCATATTAATTGCATCTAAACTAAATAAAATACGTTTAACATATAAAAAGAAAGACGTATTCATTTAAACACAAATATATTATAAAAAGTTGCCAGTTCTGCAAGTCAAATTGTTGAATTATAACATGAAATTCCATCAAAACATTACGCGCATCCCACGCTGCCCTAAATCTCCCTAAAATTGTCTTGCCATGACCTGTTCTGCTATTATCTGTATATTTCATCTAATTCGAAAATCAGAGAAAATCTCAAACATCTTCAATAAATAATTACTGATCATAACTTTATTATTTAAAAAGTGTTATAACATTCTTTGGAATTCTCTGCTCATTAAAAACATTAAGCATCTGGCTATAGCACCCCGTAGAACTACCCCATTGTATTATAATATTTTCTTCTATAAAAATTTAGATCATCACTAGACGTGATAGCATTGCCGCCACTTCGCGCCGATCTCATGTGGCAAAGAGGTACTGGTACCCGGACGCGCCGGCCCAATTCGGCTACAAGCATGGCGCTACCTGTAATTAAAGAAGTTTTTGTAACGTCGAAACATTTTTTTAGTAAGTGCATATCACTATATGTATGACACCTGTAGCAAAAACGCTAGTTAAAACATTTTTGTATGTGTTTCTGTCTGTGGTTTGAACTCCATCCTGAGTGCTGGAGACTGTATGATGCCGCAGCTATTAGTAATATATTTACATCGATATGATTAAACTGTGGTTAATGTGAGAGCACAGCTATATATATGTTTTATACGACTTTACAGTTTCGAGTTAATTTAATATGTAACGATATACACCAGACTTTAGCATCCAGTAGCCTTCTTACACACTTAATATTGTCAGTACATCGCACGTTAAGGACAGCGGTCATGTTGCTTGCCGACAGCCAGATAACCTGGAAAAACTAATACTGGTGGGCAAGGTCGCCGGTAAGAGACCCCGTGGTAGATCACCTAGCCGCTGGTGTGACCAGGTTACGGCACTCACAGGGTTAGCAATAACAACTGCACTGAGAGAGGCTGTAAACCGAACGAAATGGAAGAAAGTTGTTAACAACGTGAAGGAAAACTTTCATGAGCGCGACCTTCAGCAGTGAAGGATGTTCATTTAGTTCTTTAATCTGAGGGACTATAAATAAATTTAAAACAATATCGAATGAAATGTGGAACTTTGGGTTTCTTACTATTTATTACATTCTATTATCCTATAATATTGTCCCCGTTTCCTTTTCCTTTACTCCTGTCTTTCTAATTAGAGGTAGTGCCATACTTGTGGCCGAATCGGGCCGGTATTTCCGGGTACCAGTACCTCTTTCTTACAAAAGAGTTACGTTCGAAAACTAATTAATCGATTTTCAGTCAGGATGCTACTCCGATTTTCAGTGATTGTAATGAGTTTTAAAACAAAATTATAAAGTTTCAGAGCCTCAATGGCTCAACGGTATAAGATGTGGACTGAAATCCGCAAAGCCTCATCCACAAACCCCACCGCCGTTGGGGTATTGTCGCACCCACTCTGAATACAAGCTTTTAATTTAAGCTTGGTAGTACAATCCGATTCTTTGAAGGGATGTTGTTTTTAGATAGAACACGTCCATTGCGAGCGGATTTTTCGTTAGGGCAAGGTGAAGTAATCTGTTCGAATTGTTGTACTTTAGACAGAAGGTAGATACATTCTGGGTATGACGGTAATATTTATGACAGGTCGCCTTTTTTCTTATATCATGAGAATAAACTATTTTGAATGCTACTAGAAACTATAACACAGTTTTGTAGTTTTAAAAAGCAACTCCTGTTTTTTATAACCTTTTTTTAACAAAATTGCCAAAGCCTAAAAGAAAACTAATGTAAAATGTATATATCTTTAAATTCAAACACATATTTTTGCAAAATATATTTTCAAATTAGCTTAACGCCATAAATCGCATTATATCGCCCGATACATTCAGTGTGTTGCTACATTTATGATTTTTCATACAAAATCATTTAATTTCACTCCGCAATTGTGGCCTTTTATATCTTTCGGAATCGCTGGTACAAAAAAAAAACACAAAAAGTGAAAATGTTGAGATGAAATAACATCCAATTTATTTTTACTGGAGGGCAAACCATCTTTTAATTAGCGAAATAATTATTTTTCCTTTGTAATATATTTCAAGGTAATTTTATATCTCGTTCGAGATTCCGAGAACACGAGCGCGGCTGTGGTTTTGGTTATTGGTTGAAAAAATACTAAGAATTGCCAATTTCTACATCTATGTATAAATAACATGGCAAAGAGCGTGTTAAGATACGCTTATATAGAAGCGTTCCGTATCTGATACGCTATAAACGTATTTGGTAAATAACTTTCCTAATGAGTTTATACTTGTTCTATCTACCTGGAAAATTTCAAGTCTCTACCTAGATTAGTTTGGAAATGCTAGGAGGGGAGTACCTTACGAGCAGACAGACAGATGGACGGACGGATAGAGCGAAATTATAAGGGTTCCTTGTAGTACTATAGAGCCTTAAAAATCGAAAGGCCTTACACGAAATCTTGACAATTGCGGGCCGAATAAAGAATGAAATTTAACAGTGAAGTAGTTTATAGTAAACATCAGCTAAGAGCGGATTTTTGAATAGTGCTAAAATAAGGACGTCAAAGGGCAAGCTTAATTTTTAGCAAACGAAGTTACGGGAAACAGCTAGTAACTAGAATTCAGAAAAAAAATTCTGACAGGTATTACATTATTTTTTTCAACTACTTCAATTACTTAAAGAAATGGTCTCGTTCCTGTTCCTAAAGTGATTAAATCATCTGGTCTGGGTGACGAAACAACAACAACGCTTTTTGATGAAAGATTGATTTAAGGCAGATGTTTGCAACCTTTTGGCAGGCAAGGGCCACATCGTTAACCAATTAGATGCCGGCGGGCCACGTTGTTAAGAAATTAGATGTAGGCGGGCCACGTCACAATAATTAACATTGCTTTAATTTTTTTCTGTTGTCTCAATTTTATTTATTGGTCTTTTTCACTCGCTAATTTTACTTCAATCTTCAGTGACGTTACTGGGCACAATACACTGAAAATCAGGGCCGAGTGTACAGGTAATTTATCACAGGAACTCTGTATAAAACTGACGTGTATGCCCATCCATTCTCTGCATACATTTTAATTCTTATTTTAGGTATTAAGTTGTGTCATTCGAATTTAAATTAGGTTTGTAAACTGTTTTCTTAGAATGAATGAATGAATGCCTATGAGTATGAGTATTTGTAAAATAATTATATGAAAGCAGGTATCTGGTTCTATTTATGTAGGCAAACATTTAAGCTATATTAAAAATGCTAAATATTCGTATAATACGATAAAACGTTACACTCGTGCAATGTAATTAGCTGTTGTTTGTTTATAAGAAATTATTTGCTTACAAGAAGATTGTCATTTATAAAACATTCGCGGGCCACAAAGAGAAGGATCGCGGGCCACATGCGGCCCGAGAGACAATCTTTGCCGACCGCTGATTTATTGACATTAAAAACTCTACACCAGCAACCGAACAACCATACTGGTACGTGCCCACCATTCCCAGACTCACTCTCGAATGGGCTCGTACGTGAACGCATTTTCACCAGAAAAAAAGAGAGTGAGTAATATCGCTATTACAAACCTAGCTTATTTGATAATAAACTCTTTTGTTTCCCAGCACATGTGTTTTAGTTCGCAGCGTGAGAGCAGTGGCCAATCAATTATGGTGAGTGGTGTTGCGGGTTACGCTGCGGTGTTCTAAGGCGAATGCTTTTACCGACTCATTGTTCCATGCGAATATTTTTTTATATCGTTGGCGGTTGTTGAAGCAATGACAATGTTTATTCGACCTTCACCTATATAAACGTGATTATATATTGTGGAACTCTGCGATTTCTAGATAAGTGTCTTTTTAAAAATATTTATAGCATTGTGGTTTTCAGTAAGTACAACACACTGTTAAAATTTTTGTTCGCCTGTTTTTTTGTCTGATGAAAAATACGTACATAATAGCTTAGTGGCTTGGCAATCACGTATTTATTTAATACTAGCAATGCCCACGGTTTCGTCTGCGTAAAATTAGTCTTGAAAAAAAAAGGTTCATTTTAGCGTGATGATATATAGCCTATATATAGTAGCCTTCGTCGATAAATAGGCTATCTAAAACTTTAAAAATTATGCAAATCGGACCAGCAGTTCTTGAGATTAACGGGTTCAAATAAAAAAAAAGTCTTTAGCTTTATATATTAGTATAGATTATATTTAAAAACATTAAAAGTAATTAACTGAAAAGGTGATGTCATATTTAATTCTATTTAGGCGATCGTTAAGAGCGTTAGCGGACAAAAAGTATTTTTATTTTGAGTAATTACAGATAGATATTACTAGTAGAGATTGAGCAAAATGAGCTTTAACGATAATGATTTTTCGGCGTGCAGAGGGCCTAGCAAGAACATTTCGAACCGTTGAAGTCGAAGATCCGACTTGGAATTAATTCGTGCTGGGCCCACATCGAACCCTCCTTAGTGGCAACGCGGGTTGCATCAGCATATCACGAACGGCTGAGCTTCGGCTCGCCCCAAACACCCCGCCCGTTGACACTGTGAAGGTCACTCTGACCAATAACCTACACAATCAAAAAATAAAACCTGTCGATAATCCAGTTCTTAGGATACTCGATTACAGTATTAGGCAGCGTTCAAGTCATTGAACCTCCTTACCACCTGAATTGAGTATTAGCCCAGAGTTATAGTCATACCGGTAGGCATAGTTATAGCCTCCTGCTTAATCCGCTGCAGACCAAGAGAACTGCAAGCGTGGTGCTATCTCTAATTAGATAAATAGATAGGAGTATAGGAGAAGTGAAGTAAAAGGATACAAAGGTAGGAAAGGCATTCGCTTAGAAAGGATTTTTCTATAGAACCAGATTAGGGCTAGTAGAAGGGTAAGGCTTGAAAGAGTGGCAAACAGCCAGGTATCAATAAATTTAGGAAAAATTATAATTTAATTTGCGAGACAGCACCATCGCCGTCTCTTTCTAAAAAGACGTGCCTATCTCGCTCGCTGTGTTACGTACTAGTGCCAGCCAGTCAGAGCCAGACAATCGAAGACGTCGCCATACCGTTCCTGTATCATTCTCATCATCTGTCCGAAACGGGTTTTCAAATTCATGACCGTCTGTTCCGTGATGCGGAAGGCTGAATGATATTAGTCGTGAGATTGTGGGGTTCCGGAGAGGGCGTTTCCTGCTACCCTAACTATGTTGAAGGTCCATCGTGTAGGAGGCCTTCCTGGTCGAGGCCACCAGTACGAGGACGACATTCCAGAACTTTTACTCCCCATCGGCGATCAGTTTTTCGGGCTATATGGGCTGCCCATTGCCATTTCAATTTGCTAATTTTGAGGACAATGTCGGTGACCCTAGTTCGTCTGCAGATCTCCTCATTCCGGATTTTATCCCGCAGGGAAACGTTTGCTTAAATTGCAAAGGACGTGTGAGGCGAGCTAAGATGTGCAACTGTAGTATGACGTCACCCCCGATACCTCATAATCTCATGACTAACATCCCTCAGTGGCATCAATCGGGCCCTACTATTTTACGTGCCTTCCGAAACACGGAGAAGGTCGGATATTTAAAAAACACATTTAAAATCGGTCACCCATCTATTAACCTGACGCGGTAACAACTGCCTAACCTAGCATTGAATTCTATTACTTGTACATATTTTATTGAAACTTTTTCTATAAATGCTAATGTATATAATACTAGGGGACCCGACAGACGATGTCCTGCTAGAATGTTGGGTTACTTACTATTTACTACATTTTATTGTCCTATAATATTATTCCCGTTCTCATTTCCTTTCTCGTTTCGTTACATAATGGTTCACTATTTTGGTGTTAATGGCCTAAAAATGAAAGATTATTATAAATTACATTAAATTTAAATATAAAATGTATACATGTGTGCGTAAATCGTTTGACATTGGTGGGACTGCCGACCTCTGACTTAGGGTGTTTAAAAGGGACTCAAAGGGGAAATCAGATTACGTATTAGGTAATATAATATCTTATATTAAACTTAGTCGCGGCCACCACTGCCTATATTTATAACACGAATAAACATACTATGAACGTATTACTTAAAATAGCACTATACC
>JANCMC010039472.1:0-12231 GCA_024363005.1 Charaxes varanes
CGTTTACAAGGGTTCCTCGCGCCCTGCACCGGGAAGAGCCTGCAACAAACTCAGTCGGGTAATTTTTTTGCTATCACCATTTGACCTTCGTACTAAGACCGGAATAAGGCTAGATAGAAGAATTTTGTGTCCAGTCCAAAGTCCAATTTTAAATACCCTAGCTCTACTCTAACCGACTTTTGAACAAATAGTGGGACGATACTGCGAGTGGACGCACAAGACGATCGACCCCAAGTAGCACTAAGTCGTATCGAGCCCATCTATCACCCGGTCGCAGCCAGAGCAACGTAGCGATCGGCTCAAATGCCGACCACTGATTAGGCCACGAGCTCCTCTGCTTTCTAAGCATTTTATTTATTTATTCCTCGGCTTTCTAAATATTTTATTTATTTCAAATCTGCCATGATTTTAAAAACTTATCAGAGGAAAGACGGGTCCATACTTTTTGCATGTAGACACGCCGTCGAATGGCGGCAACCAAAGAGTTTTGTATATAAGAGGGATTGCAAGAGTATAAATAGATTATTGGAGTCTATAATGTAGTGACGTCTCTTGAAGACTACTTAGTCCCAAATGTGTTAATAAGTAGAATAGAGTTTTTATTTTTACATCACAAGGAGCAAACGGTCATGGAGCTGCTGAGCTTAAGTAGCGTTGGGCGGGACACATATGTCGAAGGGATGTTAGACGAGATCAACCCCCACACACCTACGTAACAATGCAGAAAGGTACGCTAAAAACAGATTTTTCGATAGGGCCAGATTATGCAAGACACAATTATATGCAGACAAAGTCGTGGGGAAACGGCTAGTTTCATTATAAACACTATCACATAACACAGTCCAATAGTCCATACTGCCACTGCAGGAATTACTTCCTTTGGCCTTATCTCCAATATCATTGTTTTCCCCTCTTCCCGGTCAATGGTTATGTAGAGGAGGAGGCTTAAGGAATTGCCAATTCGTGTACAAACTAGCGCATTACCGAACATATTTTCTCTACCCAAAGAGCTCTGATATCTCTACTTACATAATATTAGCACGCAGTATTACGTTAATTGTATTTGGTTACCGTGTTCTGTAAAGCGGAAATACTTCCCCAGTACAGCCACTCCACATTATAAAATAGTATCACACTATATTCTACGTCTTACGGCTTTTTAAAATTTTCCAGACAGACACATTGCAAATCGTATTTTAGGGTGTATATTATTTTTATTAGTTAGCCTGTAATGTCCTACTGCTGGGCAAAGGCCCATCCCCTTCTACACCACTCTCATCTATCCTGAGCCATCCCAATCCATTCCTTTCCCGCAAAGACATCCAAGTCGTCGCGCCACCTCTTCCTTGACCTACCTTGTCTTCGGCGGCCATTGGTGGGGTTACAACAGAAATTATTTAATGTTGTGTACGGTATTAAAATAAAAGCACACGCATACCGATGTAAAACAATTTACACACACATGTATATATATAACAATAAGATTGTATCATAGCGTACTAATGCCAACCATGAAAAGATAACAATGTATTTTTTATTTTAAGATTAAACTAGCGGACCCGGCAGACGATTTTCTGTCCGAACGTTGGGCTACTTACTTTTTATTTCTAGTCACTACCGACGCCCATGGACATCTACACCATTAGGAGGCTAGTAGATGCGTCGCCGGTCTTTAATGACGAGATTAGGCCACCGGGAATTCTCACAAACCGAACGAAACGCGACAACTATACCATCACTTGTCGTGACAGCATTGCCATCACTTAACGCCCATCTTGTGTGAGTATAGAGGTACTGGTAACCAGACGCGACCACCCGTTTTAGACCAGAAAGACTGCAACACCCATCACTTAAAATCGAAGAAAATGTAATAAAGACACTATAAGTCTCTGAATTTGAGTTAGAGGGACTGGTATTAAAAAAAAACAAAGTTCAGGCATCCATATATCTGTGATATCATTTTCCGGTGCCCAGTCATATATGGTTTGGGTTGGATACTCACAACTGTCCGTCGAAGCCGGGCGGGCAGACGCACTCGTAGCGCGCCACGAGGTCGCGGCAGGTGGCGCCTTGTTTATTAGTCGGCTGGTACTTGTTACGTAGTCGTTAAGTTGCTTACATTAGAACTAACGACCGTGTGTTTAATAGTTCATATGTATTTGTTATTATTACGCGTACCTAAAGCATTTATTATAAACTTAAAAAAAAGGAAATGCTTCGTACATACATCGACTAGAGTAATAAACACTCACGGTCCAATCTTGTTACTGATCCAATATTTGGACAACGATAAGTTCCCGTATCGATAACAGTTAAATTAATGTCTTCTAAAGCTTATGTTTCCTTCTGTAATTTGACATCGACTACAAACGCAATAAAGTCGATTTTCGCGTGTACAGTACACACTTGGTAATGAACTGTGTTGACCTGTGTCCTATACTAATGAGTTCACCGCTGTATGTAATTCATGTCAAGGGCTTGTCGGGTCAATCTTTCTTTAAACACGGCATGTACTTATACCGTCCGTAAACTTGACTGCTTCCTTATAATTAAAGATGTACTAATAACATATTGTCTAACCTTTCTTTTTTTTATAAATATGCACTATGAACACTTTAGCTATCTATCTATACATATCAATAAAATTGAACGGTCTGTATGTAATGTCAAAATAAAAGTACTTCGCTAATAGCAGATGACTGTATATACGACTAGTTGTTATCCGCGACTTGGTCGACGTAAAATTAGGTGAAAATTTTTAGCGTGATTATATACAGCCCATACATAGCTTTACTCAATAAAAAGGCTATCTAACACTGAAAGAATTTTTCA
Organism: Charaxes varanes; assembly: GCA_024363005.1. Classification (NCBI taxonomy): domain Eukaryota; kingdom Metazoa; phylum Arthropoda; class Insecta; order Lepidoptera; family Nymphalidae; genus Charaxes; species Charaxes varanes. Next base: position 2,833 of record JANCMC010039472.1, read on the forward strand.
AATCGGACCAGTTGTTCCTGAGATAAGCGCGTTCAAGTAAAGAAACTCTGCATTTATATATATTAAGTATTAGTATAGATACCTACAACAAAAACGAAAGTTAAAAAAAAATTGTCTATCTGTTTCTTTGTTCCGGGCAATCTCCGGAACGGCTGGACGTATTTTGCCGGGAAATAACCATTGTTACCTGGGGTAACATGGGCTACTTTGATTTTAGAAAAATAATTAGGGTTCCGCACAAAAAAATTAAAAAACCCAAAATAAAATAAGAATCACTCAAATCACGCGATCGAAGTCGCCAGGTAGTGTCTAATATTTCCGTTCAAATTAAGAGTATTAGAGAAATGCTTGTGTCAGGAATGGGTGCGATAGACAGCGATTCTTGAAGGAAAACAAGACTAAAATACTTCTAACAACTGGTCCCATAAAAGTCGATAAATCTAACTAAATTGTTTCAGTGGCTCAAAACTCGTACAAGAACGGCGCCTCCTATTAGGTGATTAGATGGGGGGCGTCGCGCGGTCGGCAAAATCAAAGACCAACTCAAAATAGATACGTGCGACTGGTGTACTGGGCTAGATAGGTGTGCGAGTCATAGTTTTTTAGGGTTGCATAGTGCTATAAGAAATCCTTATAGTTTCGCTAAGTCTGTCTGCCCACAAGGTGGGGACTCAGGAATTCCAAAGTATTAGATGTAGAGACTTGAAATTTCCCATGTTGATCGAATACGACAAAAACTAACTAGGAAAATAATTTTGAGTGAAATCGGACAAGAACCTTTGAAGTTATTTAACAAAATAGCTTTATCGCGTATCAAATACGAAGCCTTTTTATATAAGCGTGTCTCGACTCGCTCATAACCACTTTTATTTCTAAATAGCATATTGTGTCCCACTGTTAGACAATAAGTGATTCTTAACCGACAAATATCTTAGGTATATAAAGAATTTCCTTCCTCGCAAAAGAAGCTATAATTGTGGGAGTGATTGTCTGCTGCGCTTTACCGAACTAAAACGACGTAGGACTTCCAAAAAAGACCATATTTCCTCAAAGGTCGGCAACGCATCTACGAGCCCTTTAGTAGTACAGCCCACAGGCGTCGGTAGTCACTTGAGTGAACCACCTGCCCTTTTGTCCTTCGTTTATACATGTGTACATACTGTTTATGTAGGTCTGTTAGACCTTTAAATAAAATAATGTCTGCCTGCACAAGTAAAAGCCATTATCAGGAAGCTCTTATCAACTTCAGTATAACCCAATTTTAGCGCCATCAGCTCTCTAAATGGCTGCTAAATTCGTTACGGCGATATTACCCCGGGGGATGGCGGGAAAAAATTAATTTTGAAGAGCGATCTCAAACGAAGGCAAATGTGACGGAAATAACCAAATTACAGACGAGAAGGAAAGAAGAAAAAATAGAAAATGATATTTTTATATTGGATATTTGGTTTACGAATGTTGTTATAAATTTAAAATTTGTAACTAGCTGTTACTCACGATTGCGCTTGTGTACGATCTAAATATCGTTCCTTATGACACCGGTCCCACCCAAATTAGTCGAGTATTTTTGCAGATTTACCGAAAGAAACGGACAAACGGACGATTATCCTAATTCTACTGTTTTATGTACTTTATTATGTTTAGTTCCATCTCATTCCTACCGCTAGTGCCACCTGTTGGCAAATTGCTGAACGAATCCGCTGTCAAATTAACGTAGCGCAGTGAGTACGGCGTTTATGCATTTTCGAAAGTGCTTTTGAAATTGAATGCCAATTAAAAGTTTATAAGTGCTATGTTTTTATTATAAAGAATATTAAATTTATTTGAGCGCGCCTAGTATTCCCGTTTACCTTCAGGTAAGCTTAAAGCTTATGTTTGGATTGTGGTAGATAATATAGTCCAACCCGGTTAGGGTTTTTAGTTTGCGCTATCCTAGTAGCTATCCGTGATTGAAATACAGTTTATAAAATTTTTGAAGTGAAAACTTCTTTATCTGCGTTGTGTATTTTTGAGATGGAAGAAAAAATATTAAACTCGCGACATCGTCACAGTTAGCGACACCGCACACCTCTTTGAGCGTTGACGCAATGGCGTATTTGAACGCAGCAGTTTTCACTGTTGTCAGCACTACGGTAGTAGAGTTTTTTTTTAATTTGTAAATATCTGTATCTCAGTGTGACGAAAAGAAAGATCGCATTATTCTCCTTATATCGCGCGATATAATACTAATTCAATCTTCTTCTTTTGTTACAGAATAGTGCACCGATGTGGGAGGAGTTCATATCGAAAGCATCCAAACTCCACTCCGCTTTAAAGTGAGTACTAGTGCATCGATTTCTTATGTTTATTACAACTAGCATCTTATGGTCGACCAGAAACGAGTGCACCACACGGACGCCTGAATATGCTCTTTTTAAACCCGGACGCAAAAAGAGGGGTGTCATAATTTTGACGTGTCTGTCTGTGTATATGTCTGTCCGTCTGTGGTATAATAGCTCCCGAACGGATGAAGCGATTTCAATTTAGTTTTGTTGTATTAAAGGTGACTTTTGTGCGATCTTCTTAGACATGTTTGATGAAAATCGGTTGAGCCGTTACGATAGGAAGCGAATAATTAATAGGTTTCATTTAGATATTTGAAGGGGGGGCGGGTTTAAATTTACTAAACTCAACGAATTTACCCCAGTCGAGTGTCGGGGTTTTTTTTAATTCGAAATTATTATTATTAGGGTCCGTAGACACACAAGTTCGTAGTCCGTAGTCACACAAGGAACCCTTAAAACTCATGAAAATTATTTTGAGCAAAAACAGGCAACAACCTTTGAAGTTATTTAATAAATACCCGTATAGTGTATCAGATGTACCCTAGAAAGGGTTCCATAAGTTCACTAAGTCATCGGTTTGGAAATATTAGTCCAAATAAATGACCTTGATACACATCGTTAGATTATGACTAACATTATTCTAGAGCCCCCCCAGAGAGGCTTTGCGAAATCGCAAAGTTTAGCTAGTTCATAAACGTGCTTATGCGTTATTGCTATTACATTATATAAGGCGGTATCTTAGTGCCGTACTTAAGCTCACTCAAATGCAGAAGAATTATAGGATTACTCTATTATATTATTCTTTTTTACGTTTTACTTCTGCCTTATTAAAGCGTAAATATTTCGCATAACCCGGGTCACTGACCAAATGTTACGGAGATACAGAAATCTTTTTTAATACTTGATGGAGTTTGGAGTGGAGTCCCACTTCACACTATGATGTAGTGGACTCCACTCTGGGGACATCACTTTCATTGATTTGCTTAAACTTTCTTAATGTTTTGCAAGGGTTAAATATTACGGCTTTATATGTAGGTTTTAGTAGATTTATTTTATGACGACTGATTCAAATATATTATTATTATTAATAATCTAAAAAGGACCAAACGATTATTAATAATATAAAAGGTTAATCGGTTTGTAATTGGTCAAGGTTGCCTATGGATATCTCCAAAATAAGAAGTAGCCATGCTGAATTGTCCGCTCTAGAGGAAACTGTACACGCGATTATTAAATTAATTGATTCATATATTTTTTAATTAAATTTAACATAAACCTTAAAAAGCAACTCTTAACACTTTTAGGTCAGCGCTGGTCGCGATAGCGGCCTTCCTCGATGCCTTCCAGAAGATCGCCGATGCTGCCACAAATGCGAGGGGTAAGTCTTACCGTATGGCGATTGATTATATATAACTTAAGTATGATTTACAACTTGAGTTTTGATTGTAAAATAATTTAATCCACTTACACTACGGCGTCCGAGGACGCGACGTGGGATTTATGTTGAAAAATATTTACTGTAAATAAATAATCATCGGAGCGCGACTTTTTGCTGAATGTACTTTTCCAAAATCTCTGTCTCCAACATAGAGAATTTAAAAGATAAAATTATAAATTTATTCAATAAATTGATACAGCTTTAGTGGTAGTCCCAATGGTATACATGTATATGGCTAATGAGCGGAATGCAATTTCCAAATTACATTCTGTTCCCAAAACCAACCACCATCGTATGTTCCTTTACCTTCTAACGAAAAGCCATATACTTCACGGTATGATAGGCAAGTTAGATTTTGGAATTTGGAATCTCTCCATACGGGGGTAGTGCGGCGAATTATCGCAAATTAGAATCTTTTTTGTGGCCACGGAAGAAAGGTATTCAATCGCATTGTCATATATTTTATATCTTAAGACTTTTTGCTGGATAAAAGATTATGGCATTTGATCTTGTGATTATTGTAAGTTCATAAACTATCTCCAAATACCGTCGCGCCAAATATCTCTAAATATAATACGCTTTAATCATAATATATAGTCCTACAATTGAACGCGATAGGTATCGCTTCAATGGAGTTAGAGGATATTTTTTTTTCTTTCAATAATCAGTTAGAACAGTTTCTGCTGGTATTTACTCTAATATGAAATAAAACTCTCGACTGATAAAGAATAACTTATTTTATTATTCTAATATTTACAGCTTCTCTTATATTGGCATACTTATCTATGTATTTCAATAAAATGAGATTTACAAATTAGTTATTTTTTACACACTCACTACAATAAGTTACTGTGTAAAATATGACTAATTTCTATCACACATCCTTTTACAGGAAATCTTTTACAGTCAAATCTGTCAAACTTTGGAATTCGGTTCCTCATGAAATCCGTCATTCTAATTCGGTGCATATTTTAAAACGTCGGCTTAACGAATATTATTTTTCTTTGTAATCATAATTATGTATATATTTTAACATATATAATATGTATGTATGTATTGTTTATGTGATTTCCTCGCGAGAATTATTTGCATTATCCATTGAGTTACTCGCAAAAATTCCTTTCAACAAAGGATGTCTGTTAAGCGATTGCTTTAGCAATAAGACCGCCTTTGTGCGCATACTTGTACTTATTGTTACCAACTGGAAACGTTAAAAGAATTTATTATTATTGTCATAGGTTAATGATTATTTATATATAAGGTGTATAACATGATATCCCATCATTACAGCCTTTCCAAACATGGGGCGATGGCGGTACATTTCATTATGAAACCTTTTATGATTAAACATATCGATTAATCGCCCCCGATCATAATCTAAACCTGAAATTTATCTCTGCATGATTGCATCTGCACGATAAGCCATCTATTATCATCATATATAATTATTCTTTTATGTAAAATTTTTCGATCATAAGTTACTTAAATTCCCTTCCAATTGTTAACTTAATTTCATTTTATTTTACATGTTACCCGTGTTAGGGCGTTTGTAAATATATTTTTAGAAATTATTTTAATTTTATGTCTGAACATGTTATTATTAATTCATGATTATTATATAATGTTAAATGAATGGTTTTATATATTTCTATAAGTCAATTTAGTTTAAAATAATTTTGAAATTACAATGTTACTTATACAAAATTTAAAAAAATGTCAGCTAAAATTATATGCCAAAAGTCATAATAATAAATGTTAATATTTAAGTGGAAAATTTGTTGGCAATAGTAACAACTTTAGTTTAAAGGTTACCTGTATTAACGTAGGTGTTTCTTTCCCATTATAAAGAGAGAGAAAAAAAGAAATTCCTTGCATGAGAAATTTTATAAAAATCGTTGAAGCCGTTTCCGAGATTCAGATTATATATGTATACACACACATATATTGATACACAAAAGTTGCTCCTTTAAAGATTTTATACATATAAGTTACCTTGATCTTTCTTAGTTACTCTCTCTATATTTCTCTCGAGTCATTGTATTTTTATGTAAGTACGGTGACAATCAAGTTTACGGCCTGCCTTATTGTTAGTAGCCTCGTGCCTATACCATGTGCATTCGTTAGCACGTTACCGTCTACCCTTGTTTCGCTGTGTTTTGTTTTTGTGGGGAGATATACTCTTGCCGCTCGATATTGCCAACGAGGAATCTCATTACGCTCCATTTGTCCAACTTAATAAACCTAAATACAATATTTTAACCTAAGGGTCGTTCGTCGCTTCCAACATTTTGTCTGTAATCCACGAAATATAGTGGTTTACGTTGGTGTGCGTGGCTGGCCGGCCCTCGGTGCCGCATTTGCTCGCCCCGTAGCTGAGCACTCCGAGCACGTAATATACGTCGTTATCCATATGCATCAGAGGTCCCCCCGAATCGCCGTGACAAGAGTCCTTGCCGGCGAGGCCGCCGGCACAAATCTGCGTGTTCATGCGGTCCTGGTCTTGAACTTTTTCGCACTGCTCCCAGGGCACGTAGGGTACGCTCACTTGCAGTTTTACATCGCTGGACTTGCCGTCTTCTCTTTCACCCCAACCGGCTATTGTGAAGTTTGTCGGTATGCTTAGGTTCGGAAGAAATGAAACGAACGGCAAGCATATACTTTTGATGAAATCTGAAACGATATAGGGACATTATATAATATACATATATGAGGAGCTCGTGGCCCAATCAATGGTCGGCGTTTAAGTCGATCGCTAGGTTAAGTTGCTCTTGCTGTGACCGGGTGATATATCGGTGACCCATTCTAGCACTGGTTTATATTTGATATCCGACCTCCTCCGTGTTTCGGGTCCTAAAAAATGTAAAAAAGGATAATCCTTTATAAATGGGGTTTAAACCCATTACATATAATCTGCCATATTAGAAAATACTTAAGATAGCCAGCTTCCCAAACTGATTGGAAGAGACGCGCCTCTATCGACCGCGTGCCGCCAGATTAGGGTTGGCAATTTTATGACCGTCCTATTTATTATGGAGCTAAAATATTGGGATCGTTAGTTGGAATGATAGCTTCGATATTTTGGTAATGGGTAGAAGTTCTGATTGAAATGTATGAGTGCTTTGGATACGTGAATTGTATGATGCATACATATCTAGCACGAGCTAGATGCTTTTTTGTAGGGTAAACGAGAATCATAGGCAAACCTTAAGAATTCATATTCGTATTCTTGAAAAATTTTGCACTCAGTATAATTTAAACCCTGGAACCAGATGTGTTGAATGAGATAAAGTTGTAAGAACTGATAATAATCAGTACATCACATCTTGCTCGTTGAACTGAATAAATAAAAAGTGCAGACAAAAAAAACACAATTGTTTTAAAGGACGTTTTAAAAACGACTTACGCAATGCATTTTCTATGCATTGTCTAAGAGACCCCTCATCGTCACCCTATACAATAAAACCCTCACGATATTAGGAGTGCAATTTGAAATATAGGGGCGTCGTTGCCGCCCCTGGTTTTAGAGATCTTGCGCGCAGCATCCATTTCTGCGCAACTCCCGGCGCATTCTAGCCGCGGGTACGAATCAGAGCCGCACCTTCGTATTTCCGGGGTCTTCTTTCCCTGAAAGACTCCTCGCGAAACCCTCTAATCCCGCTTTCCACGCTTAATCTTGTTCCCTGCGTTATGTTTACTTATTTGTGAAAGCATTAAGTTTTGTGAAGTGCGATGGGGAAAGATAAGCACCAGCCTATGGAGGCTGAAGTAAGGGTAGCTACCGTGGAGCTGGAGTCGGTGGATAATATGGCGACGCTGCCCGTCGGTCAGCACCGACAACAGGGCAGCGACATCGCTATCGCCGAAAAACACAACAACGCTAACAAAGAAATGGAGCTGAAGTGCGTACAGCCGAAGCCGTCTAAGAAGTAGGTCTTGATAATAAGAGCTAGCTATTTTTTTAATCATGTGTGATTGGAAGAGACATTGATATCGTCAGATTTAAAATATTTAATAAAGTGTCTCATGAAAAATATTTGTAAAATTTTTCTTGGCTTTTGCTTTTTCTGTTCAGATGAACGTTACGATTACATTTTAATTATCATATTAATTATTTTTATTATTAAAGAGCATTCTTTTCTTAAGTAGATCGTAAGATTATAAGAGCTGGTATTCAGCCAGTGCTAAATATTTAACTGCAATACTAATTTGTCTTATGTTGTCTTTGTCAGATTTAATTAATTTACGAGTACGTATGGTACTGTAAAGTACTCAACAGTTACCTAACGAAGCAATAAATGAAGGTTAACGAACAGAGGAAAAATGTTCAGGTCTTTTAACTTTTTCCATTAGTATTTTTATTTTATTCGAAACGGTATAGGTTTAAAATACAATAAGGGTTGTATCTGTTCTATTAAATTTTAAAATATGTATAATAAGTGTTCCAGTGAGGTCTCCATCTTGTTCTAAACTCTTCACTTTCTTTTGTCCATGACCCAATATTTCAAGCATCGGCGCATGAATAATACATGTACTTCTGTCTTACTTTTAAACTTTATGTTGATTCATATATTTTTGATCAGTCTGGTAACAATGGCATATTATGGTGGAATAGCGCCACTCTTTTATTTCTAAAGAGCATAAAGAAGACGACAGAAAGACTACCACTACCAGGGGATGGGTAGTAATATTCCTTATTAGTCAGTGATTATGGCAAGCCTTTGGCTCACCAAAAAGATATTCCTGTTATAATCCTGTATATATCCAAATACATTATCTTTACTGGCTATGGCATTATAAGATTTAGTAGTTCTTATTGAATACAATAAAAAATTTTAGATAGTTTTTAATCCTCGTTAGTCAAATATCGATTATTAATTTTTTTAATATGTGCCTGGACCTCGCGCAGGAGAGCGCACAGCTAGCGCACACATACCACCAGCTGTACGAGAAGGTACTGTTGCAAAAACCGGAGTAGGTTAATTGCCACTAAAATACAGCCAAATAAATGTTTGCTCCGGAGTCGAAAGAAGTTTAAATAGTGCATAAATCAAGCGGAATTATTAAAGTATGTCATATTATTTGATAAAAATACATTAAATTAAAGGCATGAATCGTGTGATACCGAACAGCAATCAGAGCGCATGACGTCACATCTTGCCAAACAAATTGTTGTTGCTAGCGTATGCTCCAATCACACTCGGCTACTTTTATTTTTTTGGTAAGACGTTAAAAAGAGGCCAAGATACACTGTTTTTTTTTTTAATTTCCGACGGGTTTATATAGCCAATGCAACGCAAGTGCCAAAATAATCTCGACGTCGTTTAAATCATCTGTCATAGATGTTGTAGGCCAATGATGATGTACAACTGAATAAGTTCAAGCCGTATATCATAAAAGTGTTTTTCTTATTTTCATATAACTTTTTTAAGTGTGATTATTATTCTCATAATACAGCAATTTTCAAATAAACGATGACAAAACTTTTAAAATAAATACAGACAAGAGACATTTTTTAGAGGTAGCGCCATGCTTGTAGCCGAATCGGGCCGGCGAGTCCGGGCCTATCTTTCAAGTTGGATTAAATTGCACAGGGTGTACAAATTTGATTAAAATCGGTTTAGTAGTTAAAGAGTCCAT
>JANCMC010039542.1:0-42513 GCA_024363005.1 Charaxes varanes
GGTTCGATAAATTCTTGAAAGTTCGCAATGGAAGGCGTATCGCCGACGAGGAGCCCCACGCGGCCTCTGACGGGTTACCCTCCGAAGGAGGGGACTCTCTTGCGACGACTCAACCGCTTCGGTGGAGTCGAGGCGGGTCGGAGACTTCCATACGACGCCCTATGACGGAATTGTTACCCTTTAAAAGTTCTAAATAAAAGTCTAAGACAGCATATGTCTATCTTTTAAGAATTGGATTTATTTATGGTTATGTTTCAAGAATATTCCGTTTCATGCCAAAAACTTACTTACTTAACTTGCTATTTGAATATGTAGTATTTTGTTTAATCCGTTAATCTGTACGCTATTATATCCTGCATGTTTGTTGTATTAGTTAAGTTAATGTCGTTATTTTTTGTAATTAGAACGTTACTTTTCTTATTTCTTTAGTATATGTTTTAGTGATGGTGCTTTTGGAAACAGGAGAGGATTGACCCATCGGGAACTCTTACAAACCGAACGAAACGCGACAACAATATACTTGACGTGACGCATTCACTGTACCTATGCCGCCTCTATGATAATATTCTCCAGCGATTCAAAGGTATTTTCTGTTTTAAAGAAAAAAAAATTGTTTAATAACATTAGAGAGAAAGGTTATCCTGTGATCTTAAATATATTCATCACACAAATTGTAAAGCTTTTAGGCACGCAATGTATACATTGTTTGCGTACAAAAAATAAAGTCATATATATATATATATACTTCTCATCATAAAAATCGAAACAATTTGCAAGTTTATGTTCTGTAAGGATTATCAAAAAATGTGTATATTTAGGAACATATGTTTAAAAAAACGGAAGTGTTTCGATTTTTCTGATGAGAAGTATATTTATTCATAGACGTCATGATTAATAACTAAACGGACATCTTTCTTTCAACTTGCACCGGTATATAATTTTCGCCAGAAGCGCAGACACTCCAAGGTGTACTCAAACTGGTGTCGAAATGTGGAATTTGCTGGATTAATTTGTTTCGTTAGTCAAAGTTGAATACTCGACAGGAAATGCCATCTCTGAATTGAATTATGAATCATTTGCTAAACGCTGAATGCTCCCATTCATCTCTATTAACCGATCGAGTTTTAGTTGTCTTACAAAACTAATAGAGGACTGATTAGTGAACACATTAGTGGTGTTGCAAACTCATAGACTTTGCAGAATGTGGGTAATGGATATAGGGAAGAAGTCAGAAAAACTAAGTGGGAATAAGCTGGGCATGTGACTCGAATGGACCTGCAAAGGTGGGGCAATATTGCGTCTTTCTAGATGCCCCCCAAAGGCCGCCGACGAACCGGCTGGCCGAGGAAGAGGCGGCGCCACGATTTGGATACCTTTGCGGGGAATTGAAGATGAGATTGGCCCAGGAAAGAGGAAGATGGATCAAGAAGGGTGATGCCTTTGCCCAGCAGTGTAACACAATACGGCTAATAAAAAAAAAACAAGTCTAACTTTTTCACTTACCTTTGTATGCATACATAGATTTTTAACAGATAATTGTGCATTAACGCAGTGTACACATCGCTTGATAGCTGTGAAAAGCAATCCCAGATCAGCAGAATCGTCCACGACCAGAGCATACGAATACGGAGATATAGTTGAAGGTAGCCGCTGTCAGTCGTGCCATTTAGCCCTACTTAACGCCACCCGTTGAACTTGGTCATGGTGCTGGACGCCATGAGAAATTCAGTGCCTTCACCAATCCCGGTCTTCTGCGATCCCCCCCCCTCCCCCCAATCTATGCATAAAACAAAAAAGGGGGACAATTAAATTATTAAGGTACTATTGTCATTACTTTTTTAAAACATATAAAGGAAAAGCTTCATGTGGTTATAAGTGCCGCTGATGCCCATAGACAAACGCACAATCAGAAGGCTGGAGAAATACGTTGCTCGCATGTAAAAAATCATAAACATTCTTGAATATCTTTATTATTCATTTATCAATTTTTGACCATACATTTAAACATAAAATAAATGAGAAATGAGAATACTTCATGCTAATACACTAAGATACGATTTTAATAAGCTTTGTATCGGTAGATATTTAGTTTTTGGAGTTACCTAAATTACTATATTTATTTTATAAAATTGTATTATACAAGAAAAATTACTTTTCTATTATACTGTAGAAACGACTCGGATGAATAATAATGAATAATATAACATAATTTATTTCATAATAAAATCAGTATACCTATATAGATTTCCCATTAAATAAAGGCCGTTTTGACAACTCCTTATTTAAAAATTAATTTATTTTTCTAACCGTACACCTCAGTCGTACGGCGCTTCTTCTTCTTCTTAGCGTTTCGTTGGCAAGCACTAAATTTTGTTGGCCCAGAACTCAGTCATATCAACTGCCTTGTCAGTGGCAGTCATTAAGGCCTCTTGCGTGCAGATGTTAGGGCACGCAGGACACGATAAAAGATAGCACATCGTTAGCGCTAAATAGGTCATATTAATGTAGTTTTTATAACCACTACAAATCCATATATGCTATGAAAGTAATTTATTAGTTGTAGTATACGTACAAGATTTGATCTTTAAGCGTACTGGAAATGTATATACATAGCAATGGTCTATGATACGAAATTCAGAATAAATTCTTGGTTCTACTTCGATTTAAATGTAAATGTGTTCTGAAGGTTCTCGCTTTTCATCTGCTAGGGCTGCCTCTCTTTTTTTTTATTAAAAGGAATACTTTTATGTATATCTGGTAATCCCTTTTTCCCCTCCTACTAAGCTTAAATTAAAACGTTGTATTAGGAGTGGATGCGACAATATCGCAACGGCGGCGGGGTTTAAACCTGGTACCTTGCGGATTTATATATAAGATTACATTCGGCGCTAAAAATTAAAGCGTCAAAATTGTTAATAATTTAATTAATATTAGTTATAAGAATAAAATTAAGAATGTCCTAAAGGAAACTTAATGTTATTTTTAAGTTAAGTTACTCTTGTTGTTATTATTAATTTTGGAAACTGTTTTTGGTTTGAGTAGTTTTATTATCTTTGTAAGTGTATTATTGTAGTTGCACTATTTGTTTCCATAAAATATATAAAATAAAATCACCTAATACCAAGCGGACGAAGACGTGGGTGACAGCTATAATGAAGTAAGACAATTTGATCCAGTCCGAACTTGCCAAACAGGATACAACCGGTTTTCTAAATACACAGTTACACGCAAGCTAACGTCAAAAATTGATTCTTTCCATACACAGGTCTGACATTCCTTCGTCCGCGCGTGGCGTCGTGGCGCTACACGCGCGGTTCCCGCTCGTTGGCCGTTACGCTGGGGGGAGGCACGGCCGCCGCGGGGGACACGGAGCCGGTGGCAGCCCCCCCTGATGATGCCGACCAGGATATCCCTCAGGAGGGCATCGTATTTTTTATCAAATCCAAAAATAGGTCGTACATGTATCGAAGTTGGGCCTATTTATGGAGGTTCGATACCCAATCTCGGCGAGAGGCTCATAAACGTGAATTAATGGGCCATATCGTCGGTGAGCCGGCGGTAAAACGCCGGTTCAATATCAAAATCCTATCGCGGTGCTCTTCGGTGGGTGTCGAGATGGGCCGACAATTATACTTTGAACAAATTAGAGGGATCTCTCTCAATTTTAAAGAATATGTACCAACCAAGTCTGGTACTAAGTAACAATAATGGGCGTTAATAAAGTAATAATGGGCTGGGCATGTGGCACGAATGGACACGCAAAGGTGGGCCAATGTTGCGACTTTATGGACTCCCACCAATGGCCACCGTAGACCAGGTAGGCCGAAGAAGAGGTGGCGCGACGACTTGGACGCCTTTGCGGGAAAGGAGTGGATTGGTTTAACTCTAGATAGAGGAGAGTGGTCTAAGAGTGGGGAGGCTTTTGGGAATTCGGCAAATATTTATATTCACTTGTTTATCAAAAACATGTCTTTTTGATAATAATTTAAAGTATACCTCCGAAAATTATTGAGTCGACTCTACACTACGATCACTGATCGGAGCGGAGACTCCATTGATCAACGGATCGTAATCACAACTCGAGCCTACTAATAAGATCAGCTAAAACAAAAAGCTTAGCGTTGGGAGGAACCGCATAGTTTTTCATTTAATGTTGAAACCCTTCGGAATTGGACAGCGGCCATAATAATTTAGACCACCACCGAAGAGGCAAACAATTTTACCCGACAAAGTTAATTGATTTTTTTTATTGACACGGAAAGATGTAAGAGATAAATTTTTAAAGTTTTATTTAGGCCAGCCTATAGTGGCCCCTATTGGGACAAGACCACCCCCTCTTAAACCATTCCTTCCTGTCCTGGGCTGCTTAAAACCACGTGTTCTCTCTTTCGCAATTATAATATTAGTAGGATAGTAGGTCGAAGACGGATGATTTCAATTTGGTTTCTTTTTCCTTATTTTTTTTTTAACGAAATGAATGCTTATTGGGCGTCGATCGTGCCTACATAGACCTGAAAAAATATAATATAGCGATTGTGCCGTTTTGGTTTTTGAATTGAGATCTCGAGAAGGTAAATATGGTTTTTCTCCTATATAACGGAAAGTAAAAAAATTTGGATCCACTGGTAGGGTCACGCCCTATGTAAAAATTATTGACAACTAATTGATATTTTTAGACAGGTGCACCTACTGGTATGAGGCAACACAAGGTTTAAAGAGACAGGTATATGCAGTACGGAACAAATAAGACTGTTTCGGTACATAAGCCTGCGACGATGTTCCGGTAGGTTTCAATAGCAAATGTATCATTTCTACGTCTAGTTGCAGGCGGAGCGCCCTAGGGCGACTTCTTCTAATAATAATTCAAGTATTTTTGTAGCCTTTGGCAAGTTCTTTTATTGTAATAAAAACTTTATTCCCCATTCATTGCCTCAAACAACTCGGCTCGAACTAAACAAAGCTTTTGTTTGGTGTTTCGGTTCCCTTACGTTCATTTAAATATATTATGGTCCAAAAACCGTGACCTTTTAGCTGTGAGACATTTCGTATCCTGTTCACGTAAGATTTTTAACCCATAAAAAGAGTAATAGATGCATATTTACATTGCACCTGCCCCCACAGCCACACCATTTTTTTTTTTATTGGAGATAGGCAAGCACTTGACCGCAGTCACACTTAATAAAGTGTAGATGCGGTCTACGGTGGAGCGCGCTTGCCTAGTAAACCATCTACAATTTAAGCCGACCTATATTGATTAAATTGAAAAAAACAAACATGTAAAGAAACACCCAATATTACCTCACACTTGGGCCGGCACTGCTGATATATGACTTGGTGTTCGCCAGAAAATGGCTGCTATGGTTCATTCATGTCATTGTAAGTATAGCATTTAAAAAAACATTGCCTATAAATCTAAATTATTTGTGTCTCGTAATCAGGGATAACGTAGAGGAAGGTCGAAGCTTAATCAGTGGCCGGCATTTGAGGCATCCGTTTCTCATTCTTGAGCGCGCAATGTATCGTGAACATTGGGAACTTACTGATGTGCTGAAGTCGGTACCAAGCCAAATAGGTTCTCCGCTAAATTGATGCAGATGGCACCGACTTCAACATCAATTTCATCTTTTAAGGTTGCCTCAGTATAACCTTTTTTATGCTAATCAAATTTGTACTAAAATAATGCGTTATTTGTGAAGGTGTTTTTATAAACATAATATTAATCCTTATCCAAAAAACTATTTTTAAAACTTTTCGTGATAAGAGTGGCAAACGCGGACAAAGTTGTGGGGTACAGCTAGTAAACTATAATGTGCCACATTTCATACTCATCTGTCCGCGCGATTTCCAAAAATGGTACCGAAAGTTTTCCCGTCACGTATAATTTAACACGTTACCTACATACAAATATCACACATCTTCGCGGAAATGTCTCAATAAATATTTCCGCAAAGATGTCACGATATTTCATAATGAGTTTGAAACGCATCGTACTCTATGACGCATAATACAAATATTATTTAATTTACACCATCCTTAGTCAACTACGGATTGAATGTACAAGTATATGTTAAAGTGCGCGGTATTTATACTAGAATGTATTAAAATATGAGACGTGCGTTAAAAAGTGTATGATAGACATATAATTACATATTATCTTAACATTTAAAGCAGTACGGGGTATGTCCTTATCTTGCATTTTTTAAAAGTACATTGAAGTCATGAAAGCAAATATTTTGCATCTATACTAATATACATATAAAGCCGGAAGAGTTTGTGTGTTTGAAGGCACTTATCTGAGGAAGTACTGATCCGATTTGAAAAATTCCTTCAGTGTTAGATAGATCACTTATCGAGGAAGGCTATAGGCTATATATCATCACGCTAAGACCAATAGGAGCGGAGTACCAATGAAGAATGTTTCAAAATCGGGGGCTCTTTTTCCTATTTGAGAGGTTCCGCTGCGTGCGCTGCGTAAATGGTTAAAGTTTTGCAAAAGTCATGTACGACAAAATTGTTCCCCATTTAAAAGTTGTGAAATAAAAGTCCGCTACAACATATGTCTATCTTTTAAGGTTGGCTCAGTATAACCTTTATTATGCTCAACAAATTTGTTCTAAATGATGCATTATTTGTGAACGTCTTTTTATAAACATAATATTAATCCTTATCCAAAAACTATTTTTTAACCTCTAAGTGATAAGAATGGCACACGCGGATGAAGTTGTGGGGTACAGCTAGTACTACATAAAGCCAGAAAAGTTTGTTTATTTGTTTCTTTGAACGCGTAATCTCAGGAACTACTGGTTCGATTTGAAAAATTATTTCAGTGTTAGATAGTTCATTTATCAATGGAGGCTATACCATCACGCTAAAATGGAATGTATTATTTTTTACCTAATTTTACGCGGACGAAATCGCGGGCACAGCTAGATATAAATAAAGTAATGAACTTTATCTATAATCGTTTTTAACATTTAAACATTTCATCAGCAGTTTTAAATACAACTTTTTTAAATAATCTATTGAGGTTTGCAAATTCTGACATTTGAAAATTTTAAAAAGGGGAAAAAAGACACGAAATTTAAAAAGTTGATGAGTCTATTGAATCTATATATATATAAAAGCGAAAGGTCACCTATCACGACATTTCGAAAACCACGGGACATACAGTGACGAAATTAGGAGGTTGGTTATAGTTAGTAGAAATTTGCTACGAACGGATCTTTCGATAGTACCAGAGAGCCTAGTACGAACATACTCGATAGTTTGACTTACTTTTACGTTCGAAACGAAACGCCAAATCAAGGTTCATGCTTTCCACTTTACAGGATTTACATGGATGGCGATCAAGGATTCCATTCGTGCGAGTCCTGCTTTCATTCTAAGTTGCGTAAAACTGTAGCAGCAATGTTTTGTTTGACGTCGATTTCGAACGTAAAACTAAGTAAAACTATCGAGAATATTCATGCTAGGTCCTCAGATTAAAACGAGGTCTTAATGTTACTTTAATTTTACGCAAAGTAAAAAGAAGCTGCTAGTATATATTATATGCAAAATAAATAATTTTAATTGTACAACTTTCCAGCAAGAAGCGATGTCGAAGAGAACTGTGATTAATGAAGACTACAAGGGTCTGGTAGAAGCGCTGTCAATTCCTGCTGAACTACACGAGGGAGATGGGAAGACGTTTGCCAGCGTCGGCTCTGTAATGCCCATACATTGTGCGACACCGGAACAGGTAATTTCCTACGTACTTATTCAATGAAAGACCATTAGGGGTAGGATATCACCAGAATGTGATATTGTGTGATAACGGGTAAGAGGGGAGGTCAAAAGATGTCTAAAGTCACATGTGAAACTTCTTTTTTTGTCTTTTATTACATAGGAAATGAAAAGATTAAAAGAAACTGCTGTTTTTATGAATATGTGACGTCACAAGGGGGAGACGGTATCGGAAATGTGACAATTTGTGACAAGGATAGAGGTTTGGGGTTTAGAAGTCGTCAAATTTGTAACGTAATAGGCATGACGACAGTAATCAAAATAATTTTAATTTTGTATTTATCTGATAAAATAAGATACACAGAGCTTAACAAACGTATTTATTTTTATATTGCGAGCGAGATTAATGGGGATTAACAAAAAAAGGAAACTACGAAATAAAACAATCCGCCATGATAGCTAAAACACAGCAGAGCGTATGACGTTACTGTATATAATAAGTGCGTTCCAATAAGCGATCGCAACGTTTTACTGTGTATATGCAGTGATTTGAAAGCGATAACGTGTACACCCAGACTTGAAGCGGAAACTGACCTTTTTGCGGCTTACGGAATTCGTCATTGTTTAAGGTTTTCGAACCCCCCTCCCCCTCCTATGTGACATCACATATTTTTCAATTTTATTCATCAGTTAAAGTTAAAAAACCAGTAGTTTAATTTTTTTTTTAAATTTTAACATGTGATGTTTCATAGATTCTGGACTCACTCCAATTCACATTCAACCTGAATGATATTTCTTATTTGCATATGCAATTTTACATGACGCTAGGAAATAATCAACAGACAAAGAAGAGAGTGCTTCTGATTCAGATTACACTAGCGTGTTAGATTTAATGTGATTAGCAAAGGAATCGTCAACCCTCCATCTTCCGCATTCTTTCTTTAAATCTAGTAAGTTCTAGGTACTGCCTCAACCGATTCTCACGTGGATTATATTAGGGTACCTTAGGAAAAAAATCAAAAAACTCACCTGTACAGTCCTCGGGTACGGCACGGTCAAAGTGGGACCCGATTAATGTCACTTTGTGATATTAGTCGTAAGGTTGTAGAAATCGTGGGGGAAGTAACAGGTTAGAAGACACCCAATCATAATATATATAAATTACGCGTCACGTTGTTCGTCCGCGATGGGCTCCTAAACTACTCAACCGATTTTAATCAAATGTTCACACCGTGTGCAGTTTGATTCAAGTTGAAAGATGGGATAACTTTTCAATTTTAAGACTCGGTGGTCAAAGGCCACAAAACCTACTTAAGCCCAGCGTATCACGAGCGGGCCTCCAGAAAATCACAAACGCATGCCCGCCTGCTGAATATATTACACATTATGAATTTTATCATAGTGTTTAATTTTATAATAATAATATGATGCTATGCACTTGATTAAGGGTAAAACGAGAATTTACGACGTACGTAAATTATTACTATAAGAATCCTTAATATATAATAATTTGAAACGGTAATTTAACATTTTCTATAACTCATTATTCGTTTTACAAAGTGAGGTTCCCCGTGCGGGTGCCGGGTCCATCGCGTTGCAGAGGAAGGAACCATAGCAATGCCCGGGACTTGTGATCCAGGTGTAGGTTTAAGAGCGCGCTCTGTATAGTGATCACTAACACTCACCCCGTCATTAAGGGCCGGCAGCGCATCTGCTGGCCTTCTGGTCGTGCAGATGTGAATATATGGTTACTTTTCACATTACATATTGTACTTTTATTTGGAGGATGTCGTAGCTGAAACAGTGGTCGGTATTGGAGTCGATCGCTAGCTTAAGTAGCCCTTACTGCGGCTGAGGGATTGATGGGTAAACAATATTAATACTGGTTTCTAAATATCCGAACTTTGTGTTTCGGCCTTTTTTTATAGCAACAGGATTCCATGGACTACATGTAATTATTGGAACAATTGAGTGTTTTTCAATATATAGCAGGGACAAAGGTGCAGGCAGTTCACCTTAGTGACTACCGACGCCCATGAACAATTGTTACACCAGTAGGTTCGCAGATGCATTGCCGGCCTTTGTCAGATGAGTATGCTCTTTCCTAGAAGGTACCTAAGTCGTAAGTGACCGGAAATACTCAAGCTGGTAACTGATTCCACAAATAAATTGTGCGAGGTAAGGTGTTTCTAGAAAATGCTGTTAATTAGTATAAAAGCTATCTTATCACCTTAAATAATTGTTTATTTTTCTTTGATCTCTATGGCAAGACTAGATATCCCAGCAAACTTCGTTAGTCTTTGTTTTTTGTCATATTTTATTTTGCCATTACGTTGGGTACGGCTTTCAATCTACTACCATTTACCTAACTTCAAATAAAAAAAAAAGAGGGTTATGAGAAAAATATGCATTTTTCGTTTAATTTTTAGGAAGTCTCCGAAAGAGAAACAGAAATATTTGCTATGGATAAAACAGCAGTCCTCATGTTCTTCAAAATTACTTGAGAGATTTAACTCCCCCTATCGTAAAGTTTCTGAGCAAACTTAGTAAAAGTAAGACCCCGAAACGCACTCCGTGTAAGTTTTATTCTTAACCTAGATTTAGATTGAAAGCCCTTGAACCTTTTTATCTCACAGGCAAACAGTTGCAATTTGTACAATATCGGACCAATTAAAAAACAGGGTTTATGAGGCATATTGTCTATGATTAGAGCCTATGAAACAAACAGCTCCAATTGTATCACACAAGAAAGAAATTTACAAAAATAAATGAATCTGCCTAAATAATACTTTGTGTTATTTGATCTCGGTTGGTACTTGTCTATGGTCATCGGTTGTCTCAAATACATTTAGATGAACCATGCTTGCTCATTTTCCCTCATTACTCCCCGATTGTAAAAGTGGTTTCTCAAATTAACTGCCGAGTATCCGTTCAAAAGAACCGTTTGAAAGATGAGTAAGGCCAAGTAACACACGATTTAAACTCGAATTGACATTCTGCTGAGTCGTGCCACGATTGAAAAGGACAGGTTGATGTACCAGCCGAAGGGTTTGCCCTGTGGAGGGAAAGAGATGGCACATACAAAATAAACACGTACAAACAGATGAAACAGAATCATTAAACCATAAAACCTTTGTGCACGGGATTATCTCGCAGGTGATGGATTTTTGCATTCAAAAATTTGAGCACCATTCTGAATTTAACGTACAGACAGGATTTTTCTTCTATATATATATACTCATATATGAAGCTGAAGAGTTTGTTAGTTTGTACGCACTAATCACAGGAACTACTGATCCGATTTCAAAAATTATTTCAGTGTTAGATAGCACATTTGTCGAAGAATGTTCTATTTTCAACGCAATATATGTACATATATATATATATATATATATATATATATATACACACATATACATATACGCTACATTTTTGTATCGAAGACCCTAAAAAAGGCCCCAACGCGGCGATTTAACGCAACGCTTTTTAACTCTCGTGCAAATGACGGCTTACACAATACCTTAAGCATTCGACTGGTCTTATTTTTTTAAAGTATAGATTGCGTTAAACGTGATATTTTACTATGTCGTTAAAATATACACTTAATGTTTATTACAAGTATAGAATTAGTAATTTTATAACCTAAGAGGCACGACGCACTGGCGTGCTTGACTTGCCCTTGCTTCGTCGCTTGACACAGTCACTATGAGTTATTGGCTTTTTGACAAATGATTATTCCATCGAGTTAATACATTCAGAGTAGGACGTTGATTTCTGATGGCTCTGAATGGCGATGCAATTTGCAAGGATGCGAAATTAAATGTGGAAGTGAAGTGAAGATAAAGTGAATTTTCCTTCAACTACGCAGTAATCTTATCATTAGTCACTAAAACAAAGGACGTATTGCCTACTAAGAACCCGGAACGGTGCAGGAATGTTGTATGAAATTTCATTGTTGCACTTTTTTATTTTTATATAAATTTACCACAGATATGTAATGTGTCCCATTAAGTTTCATAAAATGTATGCAATAGATCAA
The DNA here is from genome assembly GCA_024363005.1 of Charaxes varanes. NCBI lineage: Eukaryota > Metazoa > Arthropoda > Insecta > Lepidoptera > Nymphalidae > Charaxes > Charaxes varanes. The sequence goes on from JANCMC010039542.1 coordinate 11,762, forward strand.
AAAGATACTGGCTGAAAATAAAAATCGACAGAATGAAAACCGATAAAAAATGGCGCTCATTCTCTGCAATTGTTGATACATTTAGCAAGAAAAGTAAAAAAAATAGAAATAAACAGCGAAGTAGTTGGAAGAAAAGTAGATTACGCAGTACGCACCTTTTATTAAGAAAGCAATTAATGCACTCATGTTAATTTAGTACCCTCGCATTCGCTCGGGCACCAACATAACATTCGTACATTAATAACTCATTTTGCGCTCGGTTAATTTTTTTATAAAACAAGACGAAAGCGACGCTTTTTTACAGACTTCAAAAAAGGGGAGATTCTCAATTCGGCTGCATTTAATGTTTGTTACCTATTTGACTGGCTGAACCGATTTTGACAAATCTTTTATTTGAAATCTGGTGCTTCCGATGTGGTTCCATTTTAGTTTGATCCAGTTCTGGCAGTTTATAGTAGGTTTTTTTGGTATTTTGTATATATGACAAAGAATAAGTGGCCAGGGGATTCACCTGACTGACTATCGACAATTGTTCCTATGTTCTAGACATTAGTTAAGGAACACCGGAGTTCGCTAACGCTTCCATCGAAAGGTAGGCAGGAAAGTCCCCTTTTCTCATACATCGCCAAAATTTAATCTATGTCCGCTGTATCAAGTCCGGTTATTAAATTCAGCGGCCAAATTCAGGGCAACAAGTCTTCGTAACACTTCTCATGATAAATGCGATTATAGACGTAATTGCAACATCTCTCCGCAAATACTGATCACAATGTCATTGTCCCAGTTAGCTGGACCAATTTTGATTCAGTTTCATGAGCATTTTTCGATTTTATAGGTGGCAAAAATTGACAACAGGACCAAGTACGATCGAGTACGAACTGTGATCGCTTTCTGTACCAAAAGTGATGCTGTTGCAGACTCGGTAAAAGTACGTCCTCAAAACACCTGCCCTTACCAGATGTTAAGGCCAACAACTATCGTGGCTCGCATTCCGTATCAATCTATTTGAATTGCAACCAATTTTCGGCCTAAAAATTACTGCACTAAAATATACAATTGCAAATCAATTGAGCTCAAAAGAATTCAGCTAAATGTCTTATTGGGCGAGACACTTTATTGTGTAATGTTATATTTAAGCCTTTATCTACAAGCATTTACAAGGGATTTAAATTATTAATATTTGCAGCCTTAATTAAACATTACTTGTACAAAATATAGTCTCATCAATACTTATAAATAAAATTGACGGGTCTTTTTGTACGTCGAAATAGTTTTTTTTTTACTAATTGCATATATACGATACCTATAGAAAAACGCAAGTTTAAACAGTTTTGTCTGTCTGTTTGTTTGTTCCTAATAATCTACGAAACGGCTGGAATGATTTGGACGGGGAATTTCAACGGTAAATAGATGATTTACAAGGAATAACATAGGATACTTTGCTTTTAGCTTCATAATTAGGATTCCGCACAATAAAGACCCACAAAATATAACAAAATCATTGATGTCACGCGGAATATAGCTAGTGTAATGTTCTAGCGGGATATTATATAATCATAGACCACAAGAAAAAAAAAACAATATTATTCATTTCTAAAAAGCCGCCCTCGCATCTACAAGTCATCTCAAATTTGTATGGAGATTGATCAGCGCCATCTAGCGGTAACGTTGTAACACTGATCAATTTCATACCTCCCACAATTCCTCTGTGGTATCAATTACCAGCGTCTGTATTTCCGAACGGATACGACTTAGGGACCCCGGTAGTCACTAATGTAAGCCGCCTGCTCGTTTGCCCCTTGTAACATAAAAAAATAATTCCACAGAGAAGTTGTGCGAGCGAAGATGTTTCTGGGGGGTGTAAATCAAACCCTCCCCCCATTTATCTGCCCGATAGCTGGTCAGATCCACTACGGGTACGCGACCCCCGAGCATCCTAGCTGCTAATATCACTCCCCCCATACCGTCCGTGACAGTAGTACCCGCATCCTTTCTCTCCTGCCCATCTACCTTTATACCCTTTAATTCCATCCATTTCCCTTACTGCTGTCTTTCTAAATAGAGGTAGCGCCACGCTTTTAGCCTCCAGGTGGAGGTTTGAGGGATCCCCTTACGTTTACTGCCACTCTTTACCTAGCCAGACTTTTTAAGATGAGTTTCTTTCTTTCTTTCTTTTTCCACCTTGAGCTATCCCGGTCTACTACCAGGGTCTGCTTAAATTTCAGAGGATGATGTGGCTATGGGGCAAGTTGAGATGACCGACTGCCGTTTGACGTCATCCCCAGAATCCCCACAATCACTACGATCTCACAACGCTGTAAGCTGTGAGGAAAAGAACTGACTTCTGGCACACGGTTTTTAAAAACTATCTCAGAAAGGAGGGCTAAATAATGTTATGGTATTTGCACGGTTGTTATATTTAACATTATGTACAGTTCTACAGTATCTATACTGTAGAGCAGTACTATATTCACATACAGAATTTCACGAGAGTCAAAATATGTTTCAAATTCATGTTATTTAAGAGGGATGGCATTGTGTCGGTCCGAATTACTACAAAAGACAGATATAGAAACACACACAAAAAGAGAAAAAGGACTTCCACATGTGGGCCACGCGCCAGATTGTCATCGCCGGCGCCCGATCAACCTAATCCCCACGCCCACCCCGCCTCTGGTCAACGAATTATGGCAAATGGATGTTGCCGGTGCACTTTAAACATTTTACCCCCTTATAAACTTGGAAGATCAACATGTCCTTTATTCAGTTTACACGTCCGAAACCACACAATTTCTACAATCTCACAAAGAATACTATAGTATTCGAATGGTCTCCAATCTAGCGTAAGTAAAGTAGGCACTTCCACGCTTTAATCAACCACAGCCAAAGATCCTTATATGGTGTCAGCTTAGCATCTGGCAGGTCGTATGCATGTCTTTTTACCTTAGTGACATAAAATGACATAATAGGCATATTTATATACATTTAGGTTAGCTCGTTGGCGCCTATGGACCTCTGCACCACCAGGTGGTCAGCATATGCTTTGTCGTATGAAATGCGTAAACAATGGCATCCCTTGAAGTGACAGCATTGCCGCCACATCACGCCGATCTTGGGTGAGAAAGAGGTACCGGTACCCGGACGCACCGACCCAATTCGGCTACAAACCACAAAGACTGCAAGCGTGACGCTACCTCTAATTAAAAGCTTAGATCATACCTACGACAGGAGAACGTACAATTTCATTTATTACAAATTTATCTAATTATAAACTTCAATAAGCGTGCGTGCATGCGTGTGTTTGTGTGTGTGTGCGTGCGTGCGTGTATGTATCTCTGTGTGAGTGCATGTTTGGTATAATCTATATCATACATGTGTATCGGAATGTTTAAGTATAATATGTAGTTAACCCTCTGTCTTATAATTTACATGTGAAGTGCATCTGAATATCGTGAAGGTTTATTCCAACAGTCACGGCATCGCAGGCAATTCATAAGACTAAGAGAGGACACAGGCGATGGGGCGATGGGGCGATGGGGTGGATGGTGAGATGTGTGCGAATGCGCGGGTGGCGTACCGCGAAGAAGCACGAGGTCCATCCGCGCAGCGTCATGGGGCTCTATCCCTCATCACCATAAAAGCCCTTGCAAACCTACTCACAAGTACGGACACTATACTTAACGTAATAAGAAAAACTACTGGTTACTAAAATGAACTAAAAAATTTAAAATAATTTAATTTTGGCGATAAAAACACCATATTTAGGCCAGTACCTCTTTCTTACATAAGAGCGGCGTGAAGTAGCGGCAATGCTGTCATGTGATGGTATTGTCGTCACGTTTCGTTCGGATGCCCCACCTCGGGAACGAAACCTCTTTAGCGAAAAGTGTATCCTATAAAATCATCTGTATGCCAGTGACAATAATAGTCTCCTTATTAACGATTTTTTGTAGAAGTAAAATAAATTAATAACTAAATAGATTTTTTAACTCATTCGAATCAGACATTTCATTTGGAAGTTATCATATAATGTTAAAGTTATTAACGCAAGATTCAACATTCAATAGAACGGGCGTTCACCTAGTATGGGAGAAGCACAATACTCACAATAAGGCCATAATAAGCCCCTAATTTTCAAAATAAAAGCAAATGTTAAATAAAGCATATTCAACGAATACTTAATAGATAATTTAAAATTTATCGTTGACTATTATATGTTATTATTCGATTTGTTTTTGTTATATTATTTTAAGTTGGACATTATTAAATTCTGAATTATTTTCCAAATGTCTATTTTCCATGACATTTAATAATTTTGTTTTAATTTGTATAATTAATTATTGCATGCTTTTAGCGGAAGCCTCGTACTCATATTCGCGAATAAATAAATTATGAAATTATGAAAAGTTCCGTTTGTAGCTTTTATTTTAAAATTAAGAGGCACTAAAAGTTAAAACCTTAAGGTAAATAGAATTAACGCGAATGAAGTCGCGGACACAGCTTGCAGCATGCATGTTCTACACATTTGAATTAAGTTAGGCCGCAGCGCAGGATGCAAATGAAAGGTAGATATTACTTAAAAAAATATATTTAAAGGAAAAAAAAATATCCCAGTGACTCCCGTCTCATTTTACAACAAAGAGCGGTTCTATAAAAGAAAAAGACTCAATATATACTTAAAACTAAACGTTGGAATCTGCCGCACCATGTGAAGACGTATACGGATTTGAAGAATTAAACACCTGAGATTTTCTGGTCTGGTGATGATGATGGTCTGAACACTAATGATAGTGGGACAACGTGCCAGAGCATGTAGACCTACTTGTGATAAACCTTGATAATTGAACTGTTTAAAATATGATCATCCTTGTTCATCCATTTTTGAAGGGAAATATTCTTTATAGGCGTTGGGCATTTTTTGTTGTAATAAACCATTGAATTAGCATCATCGTCACCGAACGCATAACTTTGACTTTATCATTACCGGTACCTTTTAGTTAAGACTTCCGGAGTGCCATCATTTTATTTTAATTACATACAGGGAATACTTTCTGTACAATACCTTATTTCTCATATCCCATCCAACAAAACAAAGCTTGTGTTTGTAGAGGCTACAACGATAGATGCGGTTCCAACTAACTACCTCACAGATTCTACCCATGGAGCTTCTGAACGATATAGGAGTAAGGAAGTTTTAATCTTTGATATGTATATAGTGGATGTGATATTAAGATACACGTGAACGATGAAACGCTAGTAAATATTTCGATTTTACACTTACAAAGATGAGTAATATAATAAATAAATATGCACTTGGATGTTAATTGCATTTAGCTTTGTTTACTGTACATATAAGATAAGAAATACTTATAGATATAATGTACGTATATAGTATACAGGATACGTGTATAAATATATTTCAATGAAAATAATTTCTATAAAATGAAAAAAGTTTAAACAAAGCTAATAACTTAAAAGGAGTGGACACTTTTGCACCAAGTATTTTTTTATAGAGATTGGCCACCTTTTGGTAGGCAAGGGGCATATCGTTAAGAAATTAGATGTTGCCGGGCCACACTTGCAAGATTTGGTGTGTAGTTATCAATTTGTGTAGTAGATATTATAGGCGATATAAAAATACTGAATTTTAGTACATCACAACTAAACTTTACGCACGTATAAAGCTATTATTGCCTTTTATAAGAAATAGATTACCATTTACAAAACAGTCGCGGGCCACTTGCAGCTGACCGCTGCTTCAGAGAGAGTATTTGTTGTATCGAGGGTTTCCTAAAATTGTATGTTATTGTTCCTAAAAAAAGAGGAAAAGTAATCGATTTAATATGGACTTCCGTTGTTTTATGTATAATGTATGTTGTATTTGAAAACGTAGCAGCGAGTATCATAATTATTTGGGTTTTGAAATCAGGTTTTAGCTTTGAATTTCATGATAAAAATGTATTTGATTTAAAAGGTAGAGATATAGCGTACTTAAAATTAGATACCGTACCTATCGAAGGATTAATATAGATAAAAAGATGGAAGAATACAGAGCGATATTAGAGCTAATCAATGGGGCATTACAGCTTAATTTGTTTATTTTTATTAAATTAATATTTTTAGAAACAACATTCTTAAAAGTACATGTGTTATGACATGAGCTTCCACGGCAATTGATGACACAATCCACAGGTGTTTCGCGAATTCGCGATAAACCTGCGGGACTCCACAGTGAACGAAAGATTTCCTGGACTTATTTTTGCAGCCAAATACAAGGTGTTCCTAGCTTCCTAAAAATTTACGTGAGACACGAAGAATTGCTTAAATTGCTTAAAACACGTGTTCAACTCGTGGGATCTATTCGCGTTTCCAAATGATGGGGGATAAATTTCATAAGTATAAATGAACTACTTTTATTGTATAGAGTCACTCTTTGTTCCATGCTCAAACGGGAGTCACTATAGGACAGTTAGTTGATCGTAGTTGAAGCGTTATTTTTATTATATAGACGCATTCCTAATTATAACTTCGAGGAGGGATCAGTGAACCATTGTGGACCAGGAAAGGAAAAGGAAACGGGGACGGGAAAGGGGGGCAATATTATAGAATAATAGAATGTAGTCAATAATAATTAACCTAACGCAAAGTACCCGAAATTATTTGGACAAATGGGGTACCGGGGTGTGGCAAGAGTACGTGGGTACAGCTAGTAATTTAGATATGCTTAATACATCTAGACCTAAAGCTAGACGTGGATCGAATGTGAGTACGGAATCTCACAAATGGATTTTTTTCGTTGGAATACATCCATTGCTCCCTCCGTTGTTCAATGTATGACCTAGTATTGTTTAAATGGCCAAATTCCACAAGCAGGAAGTATGCCAGGGCTATTTAGAAGTTCATTTCAGGTCGTTTGGGCTCGGCCATCTTTTCGGCTTGCATTACTCCCATAACTCCACGTAAATGCCACGACCGCTGTAGTAACAAAATATCAGTATACTATCTGAATTTATTCAGTAAATAAGAACCGCCGTATTAGTGCGCCTGACTTTAATAGCTACTAATACACAATCTGATAATTCTTTATACCCTCAGTGAGACGAATTTCTTAGCATTCCATAGCAGCGTGCGGTTGACGGGTCCATCTCGTTGCAGATGAAATGAACTAAAATACCGCAAAATTATTTAAGTTTCAATATCCTATATTTACTATATTAGTATTATAATTTAAATGTTTAATAATAGGATATCTAATCCTAGTTTAAAATAAAATTTATTAATTCATAAAAACTAAATAAAATTGAAGTAAATTAAAATTTCACCTAATAATTTAATATTTATCTTAATATAGAGTATAGTGATTATATACTTAAATAATTTAGTTAGAGTTGCTTTTTTATATGTAACGTTATAATCGGACATAAGTTCTCTAATCTTTTTTTCTTTCTTATATACGCGGCACGACTTCGACAGAGATAAGTGATTTTCCCCACAGTTCACGCACTTGTATGTAGTACTTTCACAATTTGCATGCTAACCGCTACATTTGGGGCATATAACCTTGTTTGAGGGACACAAATTCCATGTCTGGCCAAACCTCCAACATTTAGAGCACTGGGCCTCTGGTGCTTCGGAACAGATGCGACATAGGGACGTCTAAGGTACTCGTAAGAATTGAATTTGAATTCATTTTTCAAATACTATCTATCTATTAACACTTGAAGCGAAGACTTCCGGTGCAATTTACCGAAAAAAAAAAAACTTAGGAAATGATGTGCGTGTGCTAACATTTTTATAGAATATGTTTATTAAAGTATTTAAAAAAATGAAACCTCACGCACACCATTGCAGACTAAAGAACGTCGTACGTCAATTGTTTTTATTTTCCTTTGCAGTTTATATCAATTGTGCACTTATACATATGCATCTATTTATTTAAGTGTTTTGGAATTGATTTTTTTAATTCGTTTTTGCTTCATATGAAGGAAGCAGAGATATGGGCCACATACAGTTACTATTCCAATATTTTACATTATATCACACTACGCTTTACCTGCTCGCATAAATAATAAATATAATGGGGAATGGCTTGAATCTTTATAATAGAGACTGGCAACTCACAGTCTCGGACAGACCCATATTTAAGGAGGGAGGGAGGCCTTTGCCAAGCAGTGGGAGAAAATAGGCTCTGAAGAACAATTATATTTAGAGGGTTTCAGAAAGAGGGTATTATTTCAGATGTATTGCAGCACACCCGTCGCGGTAGAGGTATCTGCACAAGATTTTTACAACCTGGGGTGTGGTTTTCGCTTCGATGTGCGGTTTACGCTAGATATTGATTGAGAATGCATTTTTGGTCGTTTTCGTACAAATGGCACGTCAAAGTTACGAAGAAATTTTGGAACGACCAAAATCCATTTAAAAAATAACCTATCTTCGATGTGCGGTTTACGCTAGATATTTATTGAGAATGCATTTTTGGTCGTTTTCGTACTAATAGCACGTCAAAATTACCACAAAATTTTGGAACGACCAAAATAGCCGATCGCTAGGTTAAGTAGCTCTTGCGGCGACTGGGTGATAGATGAGTGACCCATTCTAGCGCTGGTTTATATTTGATATCCGACCTCAACCGTGTTTCGGAAGGCACGTAAAACTGTGGGACCCGATTAATCTCGCTTTGTGATATTAGTCGTAAGGTTGTAGAAATCGTAGGTGTTGAAAATATTTAGAAGCCAAGTATGGTTTCTTTATTGACAAATATATGACCTTTTTTTTTTAATTTTTTTTTTTTTTTTGTTTTTTTTGATTTGTTGAAGGGGAGGGGAATCCCAACACGGGGTTTTTTTTGGTCGAGCACTGTGGGGGGGGGGGGGGGAGATGTCCAAAGCTTTGTGCCGTCACACGTCAAAATGCAAAATATTATAAAAATGTCAAATATCGATTAAAGTGCTGCTTTCTTTTAATTTTTAATCATAAAATTGAGAAATATGTGATGTGACAAGCTTTGAGTGGTCTCTGGGCTTCAGTCTTAAAAGTGTATATTTACACTTTTATATTAATTTTTACTTTCTATTAATAAATTTATATCAGCTTACACACTTTTATATTAATTTTTATTTTCTATAAGTAAATTTATCTCAGCTTACACACTTTTATACTAATTTTTACTTTCTGTAAATAAATTTATCTCAGCTTACACACTTTTATATTAATTTTTACTTTCTATAAATAAATTTAGATCACCTTACACACTTTTATATTATTTTTTTCTTTCTATAAATAAATTTGTCTCACTGCTGTATAGGTGGTTTTTTAAAAAGTATTTTTTTTTATTATATAAGTTTTCTCACATTATGGATAAGCTGCTTTCGCTGTGCTAAGATTTTTTCTCAAAATAAAAATATTTTCTTACATAAACGATAGGAAAAAACATTGGACTGTTTATACTACAAATTATTCAAATTTTTACAAGAAAATATTACACAGTATCGACCAATTTCCTTTTAATCTGACAATCATAAAAATATTATAAATTATTTACGTAAAGTTTAAACCCTTGATCTTTTAACGAGATAATAAATAAATATATATATGACAGTCCTACGTCTGTTCCTGACGTAGACAACTTAATGCCTGTGTTATAGGTAACAGCCGCCTGTTATACACAAATATATATTTTTGGAAATATATAAATACGTACATATTGACACACACTCTGAGTCGAGACAGGAACCGAACGCACGACCTCGGAGCGGAAGGTAGGGTCACTGCCCACTGCGCCATCAGGCCAGTCAAAATATAATGTAGTGTAGTGTAATGTAGTGAGTGTACTGTAGTGTTTGAAGTCAACATCAAAACAAAACTAAAACATCATTTTTTGAACTACTTGTATATGACTTTGTTGTCGCTATCTTGTGTCGTGCGGTAGGCGCATAAAACAGCTACCTCTCAAGTTTGTTCACTAGTAAGCGTCTATTTCCTTCTTCCATACTTACTACCAGGAGATGAACAAATCGAATAGACAGTTGTTTTATGCGCCTGCAGATATATATAATATAATAATTGTAATTCTTTGTCTTATAATGTATTTTGTTACAAAATTTAATTTAAAAAAAAGTTAAATATTTATATGCAAGTTCTTAATGCACTTTTCAAATAAAATAAAATAAAAATATGAAAAAGTTGTGCTACTGATGTATTATAAACATTCGTTTACTTAATTTTAATAGGCCACTTCTGACGCAAGTTAAAAAATAAAGATGCCTTTTCAGTAATGTTGAATATAACCTTACCTTCTGTCTCTATGTATCATCGGTTCCGAAATACTGCAAAGAGATTTAATAATTATAATATTAATGTTAAAAGAAATGGCGCTCTCTCTTATCACTACTACAATATTCTTATCAAAATAATATAATATTGATAAGGTACAATCAGGCCGGTTGCGAATTTACTGTAATTTAAGAAGCATTTGGTATAAAAAATTCCTATGAAATATCCACAGACCTCCCCTATGAAATTCGCTACCTTCTGTAAATTCGGTGAACGCCTTGAGCTCGTTACCAAGAATGTTTGAAAGGAATGTGTATGTTATAAAGGGAGCACTGAAGTATAAAAATCCTTTGCTTAAATTCTACTAATCGCACAAACATCCGTTACAGTATTAGTTCATTGAAGAGAAGACACATTCACGGTGAAAACATATAAGACAGAAATTGTTATGTTTCAACGTAGACGGGAAGCCCATCTTATCACAGAAATGCCTGCCCTGAAGATCACAGAAATGGCTGTCCCGAAGAAGCCTGAAAAACAAACTAGGACTATAGGTCAATAAATAACATCGAAGATGACAATAAAACAAAAAAAACAGTAGAAGGAGATAACAATGGTACGGGCCTTTAGCCTGTAATGACGATTAAAAAAAAAATAAAAAAAAAACGACGACGGGAAAATGCAGTCCTTCAATAGACTTATATATGTATCAACTTTCTTGTCTAACAGTACTCTGATTGCATACAAAATTTATTTTCAATATATTAGATTAAATGTTGAGCTCGAGAGTAAATTGCTTTAACCGTGTCTGAATTATTGTGAAATGGTGATTAAAAATAAAATGCCCGACCGAGTTTGTTGCGGGCTCTACTCAGTGCAGGGCGCGAGGAACCCGTGTAAACTTAGCTTTTAAGTCGTAAATATTGTCACTAAATAATTAAATGACTAAAAATAATTAATTATTTATACTTATGACGTTCATAACTGCTTATAAAAATGTCTATATGAATAAACGATTTTGACTTTGACATTTTAAAATTACAGTAATATCATTAATAAATTCTTTGTCTTACAAAGTCAATAAAGTTAATTTTAAATAATTAGAAATTGAAAATAATTGTTATTTCTTTTTAAAAATGAAATTTTTAAAAATTTAGAAAGTGAGTCATGTATATTTAATACAACGTTAGTTACTTAAAGAACCCTATTTAGGTGGAGGACTTTCCAATTAGTTCAACGTGGGCCTGTCTTTTGTTCTTATGCACCATATTTTCACTAAATTTTCTTATTAGTCAATCAACCCATTTTTATCTTTGTCTTTCAATTTTGTTTAATTGCCCTAATTAATTTTGCCATGTGGTTACACTCTATATAATTACCGTGTAAATTAATAAAAAAAATATCAGTAGTTAAATAAAAAAAAAATAAAAGAGACTAAAAGAAAAATGCACTTACCATTATTTTCACATGAACCATCTTGGAGAAGCGCGGTCGCGTCTAGACGCACCGGCGATAGTCGGCTACAAGCATTGCCCTACCTCTAATTACAGGTAATATGCGTTGGTATCGTATACATACAGATGCAAATATTTATACCATGATAACATTAGTCAAATATGAATTGTCTATGGTAATATGTCAATTGAAATGTAAACGTCTCTTGAGAACAGGGAAGGGAACGGGAAAGTGGATAATATAAGATAATAGAAGTAAATAGGAAGTAGCCCAAGCCCGTCCGTTGAAGTGTCCAATCATTCATTTCGTTCAGTCACTTAGTGTATTCTTTTTTGGGTAAAATGCCACGAACATCGGCCTCAAACAAACAGATGGTTGCTAAATATCTTTTTCGAAGTGATGGAGACATTTTGTACTGCACAGCTTGTGACAAACGCGTTTCTTGCTCTCTACGTTCCCAAGTCACCCAGCATATTTCCACTGGATCGCACACAGAGAATAACAAAACAGATCATAAATTACGGTTTTCGTTCGCTAAAATGATTAATTTCTAAAAAGAGTCGTACCCGTCGCAACTATCATCAACACACACACGTCACATCAAATATGTCGACTGTTAAAGAATAATTGTTTATTAGTTACATTTATTTTTTTTTACAATTAACAAATAGTGCAGGCTCTGGGTGGACTGAGTATGCATAATATAATGGCTGCATTCTGTAAATGATTTCAAATAAGAAATAAAATTAAATACACTATAGAGTTATTACTAAAGATTAATATAACACATCAGGTCAACATACATAGAATGGCCTATGTATCAGCTACCTTATTTTCATATATAGATATATCATTGAGGAGATCGTAGCAGTTCTTACCGCGACCAGGTGATAGATGGGTAACCTCTTTCTAACACTGGTTTTTAATATCCTCCGTATTTCGGAAGGCCCATAAAATAGTGGATCATCTCCATTTCGTTCAATCTTGAGCTTCCCTCTTTATTTCACTCCAGGTCTTTCCAATGAACTTCGCTTCATAAATGGCCATAATCGCCTAAAATTACATATAAGAAAAAGATTCGATTTTAGAGTGACGATATAAACCCTTCCTCCATAAATGGGCTATCTTACACTAAAATATTTTTCCACTCCTAAGATTCTATTAGGCACTTTTAACAACTTTAATTGATACAATCCGTCGACCTGGCTGTACAGCGCCATCTAGTTTGCTTTGGTGTATCTGTCCACTCGATATCATTGCCATTGCATTATGTAGCGGCAGCTACAGCTTTATCTCGTAAGTTAGTGTTCGAATCTTATTAAGTGGGTTAGTTATCATATCCATTAAGGTAGCACAAAGAAAATATTTACATGTGAACGGAGCCAGCCAGACAAACAGACGCCATTGTTCGCTCAATGACTCCGGGACGATGTCGCAGGTAATAATGTATAAACGCAATGAAAAAGTATCCTTTAGAATTTACAGTCAATTTTATTTTAGTCACATAACTACCTAACAGCCCCGATGAAAACTAGCGAACCACCCCGGCTTCGTAAAGGCGAAATGTTTTTTTTACATGTATTATACATTTAATCCTACCCTTCAATCACTGTGTATAGATGAAAACCGCATTAATCCATTGGGTAGTTTAAAACTGCCCCGAGCCGGCAGGGGCGAGGGCGGGCCCGTACCTGTTGGTGCGGTGGTGGCCGTGAGCGGGCGGCGCGGGCGCGTGCGGCAGCGTGTGCACGCCGTGCGGGGGCGGCATCGGCGCGCTGCGGGAAGCACACGAGCTGTACCAACTGTTCTGCCCCGAGCCGGCAGGGGCGAGGGCGGGCCCGTACCTGTTGGTGCGGTGGTGGCCGTGAGCGGGCGGCGCGGGCGGAGATGGGCCCAAAAAGTACAGCAGCTTTCTACTGAGAGTTTAGCCCATGGAGGAGAGTGTTTGTGGGGGTATGAATGGTGGTGGACTGGGGTGCGTCCAGGGAACCAGAGCAGGTCCAGGAGGAGAGTTTAGCCGAGAAGAGGGGCTGTTTTGTGGGTTCGGGTGGGTGGATTGTGGTGGGTGGAGAGTCCCAGAGGAGGTCAAGGAGGATGGAGGAAGGTGTTTTTATTTGTGATGCAATAATTTTTAGCTAAAATTATTTTTTATTTCAGTTACGCAGCATCTATGTCCGTCCGAAGCTTGTTTTCTTGAAAATAGAATTGATGGGTGAGCTAATGCAACGATAAAACTGATGTGTGGGAGATATAACCAAATATAATGTCTCTTACCAGCGAGTCCTAGTAGAAAGTAACAAACAAGATTTTCGAGTGATGAAGCGTGAGACCACGAAGAAGGTGGCCTCACAGCTAAATCCTTTGCAATCTAAGCGGACCCTGGTACTTAACCGGGATAACGCTAGGAAGTAGAAGATTGAGGTAATATTTTCTTAGTAAAAAAGAAATCTTTTTGCATTATATTTTATATATTAATACGTGACCGCGCGTGAGGTTTTGGTTTAATAATTTAATGTACTATGATGCGTATTTTACAAAGATATTAACATTCACACATCTTCGTCTATATGATCTACAATTGTGCCAAATTTCATACTCATTAAGTCCTCGCCGTTCCGTTTAGTAAAATGGTACCTAAACTTTCGGTACCATTTTGCGATAATTGCTCGAACGGAGAAGTATGAAATTTGGCACAATAGTAGTTCATATAGAGGAAGAATAGTAGTTCATATTGTAAGAAATTCATTTTTTACAATATGCAATATTAGTATATAAAAAAAATTAAAATAAAACCACACGCACACCAATGCCAAGTGATTTACACACACCAGTATTGGATGATGTCAAAGCGTAATCGTGACAACCGTATGTTATATTAATCGTCAAATTTAATTTTTCTGTGCATAGAACAATACATATCGTACGCAAAAAGGTTTGTGGGCGAATTTCGACCAACCGACGATCTCTTGTCAATATTAATAGATGTAGATTCGTTTTCAAAAATCCACGGATTGTAAGAACAGTAGTCCAAATGTTATACCACTGAAGAACGTTTGTAAATTGTATCTCCTAATAATGCTCCGGCCTTGCGTTAAGTGTACGCCAGAAGATCAGCACAAATTTTCTTATTGTCAAATTTAATGCACAGTTATTGATTGTTTCTCCTTTTTACGTATTGTTCGGTTGAAACGACTGTTTCTAGTTACATCGTTACACAAATTTCACTGCAAACTAATTTAATGTTTTCTCCTCGCCATGTATTTCCGCCAAATTACGCCCGATCCCGTCAGGAAATAATTATTAATTAGTATACCAATGAGTAATGGAGGTATAAATGTCGACGAACGAACACGTTACACGGGAACAAGAGGAAGGTATAAATATCGTTTATCGCCGAGCATCTACAATTGTCACGCTGAAAATGCTTTCGAATTCGATTAACGGGCAGTTTTATTATGCAATACGCCGGGCGCAATCGTAAACGTCAGCTTTGTTCTGTTTCAAGAATGAAATGGTCCATAAAATTTTAATCCGAAATGGCTTTTTAAGAAACACGGAATAGTCTCGTGAACGTTAAACTGATAATATAATTATATTTTAAAGTCGGAAAGACATTAAGCGTCAAAGTGGAGCGTGTAAGAGGAATTGAAATTGAGTGGGGTGAATTGAATTATAACATAGCAGGCCCGAAACTTCTTCCGGGTGGTTTATTACAGTTAAGAAATCAAAGCTTTAGGCAAGTAAAAAATTTTCATGATAATGAACAAAAACCGTTGACAAAGGACAATGACAAAGAAGATGTTAATGATATTCTGTCAGCCTGTATGTCAAACATACGAGTATCTTCAAAAACCCTTGTACACAAGAAGAGTGACAAATTGTTAAGACGTCTTTCTTTACATTTTCGCTGCCAACATGTCATCGCTAATTGAATTTTACAATATCATGTCGACTCGAACCTGGAAAGTATTTTAATGTCCTACGTGACTTATCTATACGTATAAAAATTCATCGTTGTGCGTTAGTCTCGCTGAAACTCTGAAACGACTGGACCGATTTCAATTCTTTTTGTTTTGTTTCATTCGCTTTATTACAGGGAAGGCTTAAAAGCAAAGACAGAAAGGAAAACTTAAGAATTATTAAAAAATATAAGTAAACTTAGCTATTTCAGAATACTTCAAATAAATGACGTTCATAGTACTAAACCTTTTGACTAGTGTTCCGTGTAAAATTATTATTTCATAAAATATTCGGTCAGTGTCACGTTTTGTCACGAAAACATTAAGGACGTTGGTTAATTGACATAGTAGACGAGTCAAAATTCGTCTAGGACAAAGTCTGCCGGGTCCGCTAGTATAAAATAAAAAAAAAAAGGTTTGTATCTTTCTTTTCAATTTACTTATAGAAATAATTAATAACGATAGAGTGACAATGTTAAAGACAGTGCCTGAGTTCAGTGAGTGAGTGAGTTGTTTGTCAGGAAGTCTATATAAATAGTGATCGTATGTAAAAACTTCGCTAGCGTGAGTTGGATTTTGTATGGTACGCGGCAGCGTTTGTACCGCGTCCGTCGACCTGCCCATACAGCGCCACCCTGCTCGTTTGCCCCCTTGTAACATAAAAAAAAAATAACATTTCCATACCGATAACATAATGATAAAAAAATATCCATTCATGGTTATATGAATATTGTAAATGATAAAACACGATCAAAACCGGAACTGTCGAATGCAAACGGAAAAGGAAAGTAGTCAGCAATATTCACGGGTGTCCTGACGAATTGTTCCAATCTGTGACGCCCGCTGTGATAAAAGCGGAAGTCGTTTAGATTTATGACTCATGAGTAAAGAATAGTTTTTGTATAGTGTTAGCATCATCTTATTTTGATATCTTATCCTTTTTTTCTTCTTCCTAGCGTTATTCCGGTTAAATACCAGGGTCCGCTTAGATTGCAGAGGATTTGGCTGTGGGGCGAGTTAAGATATCCGATTGCCATCTGACGTCATCCTCGGAACCCCCACGACCTCTACAACCTTACGATGTCACAAAGTGACATTAATCGGGTCTCACTGTTTTACGTGCCTTCCGAAACACGGAGGAGGTCGGATATCAAATATAAATTCACGACGCCTTGACAGAGTTTTGGAAATCATACGCAAGGCAGTAAGTCTCTTTGTCATAAGAGCTCAAAAACTGCAAATAAAGCTCACAGCAATGAGACAAATTTCTTAGCATTCCATGGATTCACCGTGCAGGTGAAAGGTCCATCACGTTGCAGAGGAAGGAACCATAGCAGTGCCCGGGACTTGTGACCCAGGTGTAGTGTTAGGAGCTCGCTCTTTATAGTAAATAAAATTTTTAGTTAAATAAATCTCGAATTTAAAAGAGCTAATTAATTAATAAAGTTACCGTTGCCGGCCTTTAATGACCAGATTAGATCACCGGGAAGTCTAACAAACCGAACGAAACGCGACAACAATACCATCCCCTGACATGACAGTGTGAAACGGCACACCAAGGCGGAAAGTTTCGGCGCGGAATGAAAGGTCAATATGCTCAACCACCGCAAAGGAAGATCTAGTGAATTTTCTCTACTTTGCGAGTTTGGCGACGCGATACGAATCAGGCCGAGCCCGAAGAAAAGATGTAAGAAATATGCCCCTAATTTTCACACAAAATTGAACTCGCCGCATTATGGTGAGATTTATTTGGGAGACGAGCCGCGGTCCGGCCATTACACCGACTTTCCCTCGTATTCAGTCGCGGATTAAAGCAAACTAGTTTAGTTTCTCATGCATGCAATATAACCTCAATGTAATATTAATATCTGACATCGGTCAATCACTGCTTTTAAAAATAAAATTTATGAGGTGCTCCCCTTTTTGGCGGGATTATAAATTGAGTTTTTATACCATTTGACCATCTGAATGGCCCGTTGGCGCAGTGAGCAATGACCCTGCCTTCCGCTACGGGAGTCATAGGTTAATTCCCTCCTCGAGTCTAGGTTTATTATCTATATGTATTTATATTTATACAAAAATTAATATATTTAATAATTAATGATTATAATTTATTA
The DNA here is from genome assembly GCA_024363005.1 of Charaxes varanes. Taxonomy (NCBI): domain Eukaryota; kingdom Metazoa; phylum Arthropoda; class Insecta; order Lepidoptera; family Nymphalidae; genus Charaxes; species Charaxes varanes. Next base: position 29,568 of record JANCMC010039542.1, read on the forward strand.
GTAATTTATAATTTATATGAGGAGGATTATGGTCCGTCGGAAACCGTGACACGGCCGGTCGTTATTAATGAACGAGCTCTATATGCGTCTATAAGCCGGCCAAATATGGCGTACCAGCGGAGCGGTACGTGCACGTACGAGTAAAGGTCGTAGCCCATTCGTGCAACGCTACGACCGTACCCCACTTGCACAACTTTCCCGTTCCCGAGCCATAATGGTTCACTATTTTAGCGTTTATGGCTTAAACATAAAAGATAGATGTATGCGGTCGTGGGATTTTTGTAAAACTATTTGAGACATATATTTCTTTCATAGACTATATATATGTAACTCCTAACGGTTTTTGCAGCGCATGCCAGAATGGCTCGCAGCTTTCAGAATTTACTACGACTTACTTGACATTTATCGTTATATTTTGGAAAAGTTGGTTTAGTATGTAAAAATAATTGTGTCCTCCACACATTTTTGGCAAGATATGTCAAAGAAAAACGGGATGCAACTACCCTACGCATGGTGTTTTTTTTATAACCAGAAAATGCACTCCAGTCGACACTGAACCCGGTACTCAAGTACAGTCTCGACTGAGACTGTGGGAAATCTACGCTAGTGTATCACAAAACTGATCAGGTCGTGGAATAGTGTTAGGGCACGGTCTATCATTTTTAAAACATACGTGATTGCGTAACTTCGTCACTTTTAATCTTAAGGCAAGAGAAAGACCATCGAGCGCCAGCCGCTCGACATCGGGTGACTATTGTTTGCAATGGTTTATATATGCATAACAAGGGGCAAACCAGATGGTTCTCCTGAGTGACAACTGCACTACCCGAAGGCTCACAAAAATTTGACAGCCGTTGAGGGGGTTTAGGCCACCGGGATCTCCTACTATTACTGTTTTTTAACCCCACAAAATCATTATAAATCTTTATAATTTTGTTTTGGTTAATTGAAGTCCCAGCGGTGAGTATCTTAGTTGTTTATTTTGACATGTGACATGTATCTTAGTTGTTTATTTGATTTATTTCAATATTGATATGTGACATGATATGTTACCTCTTATGTGTGAAAATATTATTGATTTACAGCTGAAGAAAGTTATTGGAAATACATATGCTTTACTTAAAAGCGAATGTGGAATATAAAGAATTGTGTATAAAAAAACGGAACGAGTATTATCAGACTCTTAAAGAAAAATTTATAGCTACTAAAGATGCAAAAGATCTCTGGGCATTAATAACACAATTCAGGTCTAGAAACTTTATTAGTGAGTCTAATATTACAGGAGAGCAGTTCAAGATATATTTTGAATCTTTGTTGAATCCTACTGTAAAAGCTCCAAAAATCTTATCTTTTTAAATTATTTACGTATCATTTCAATAAGGAACCAATGAATTGCAACCTCAACAGTACAACCTTCAAGGTATTAATCGTAAAGTTGTAGAGATCGTGGGGGTTCCATGGATGACGTCAGATGGCAATCGGTTATCTTAACTCGCCCCACAGCCACATCCTCTGCAATCTAAGCAGAACCTGGTATTAAACCGGGATAACTCTAGGAAGAAGATCTATGACCAGTATTTAACGGACTTTCTATAAAGAAAAAAGTGTTTAATCACACGCAACATATTTTCTTTTATAAACATTACTTGCATTTATGTCATACCATAAATTTAATTATAGCTTGCATCTTTTTTGCGTATGCGCTTTACGCATCGCTATAATATCTCAAGCGAGTTTGTAAACAGAAATATGCATAACTTCAATTATTGTATACAGTTTTTGCTTAAAATTCTTGTCTGTAAATTTATATACTTTGTAGTTTTTTTACTAATTTTCTACAGAAAAGTGTGTCCTCGATTCTACTAATTCTGATGCCCATGATACTTGATATATTCGTAGCCTGTAAGCCTATTACAGCGAATCATTTTTATTGATGAGATTATCATGGCGATGATTCCATAGGAATGAAGTGGTTTTAGCCTAATGAGAGGCCGGCATATGAGTTGAGGCATTTGAATCAGTGGTTGGTGCTATCATCAAATCAGGTCACCCATCTATATGGGTGACCCGTTGTCACTTGTTTGCAAATATCAGACCTCCGTTTTTCGGAAGGCATGTAAAGTGGGTCGTTATGTCACATGTTAGACCTGAGATTTTAAAGACTGTGAGGTTCCAAGGATGACGTCAGATTGCGATCGGTCATATTATATCACCCCACAGCCACATCCTCAGCAATTTAATTGGACCCCTTACTAGCCAGCGATAACGCTAGAAAAAAGATTCTATAGGAATATATAAAACTTAAAAGGTATTTTTTCGGCATTTTTTGGGCAGAAAATTAAAAAAAAAGCTTAAATACATACTTTATTTACATTTAATGTATATTCATATTAGATTTAAGTGTTTTTTCTTTCTAATAAATATAATTTCACTTTTTTTTTAAAGTACGTCCGTGATTAGGTAAGCTGGTAGAAAATGCTTTTAGCATTAAGCTCATCTAGTTGTACAATAGTTTTTTTTTAATAGTGCAATAAACACAAATCATATTTAAAATTATATGAATCTTCCGCTACTAATCGTCTATTATCCGACTAAGTTTAATAATATATTGGTTACATACATATGTACGTCTGAAGATACGATTGGCATACAAGTAATTCGTTTAACAGCCGTAGAGAACGAATGTTTTGCTTCTGTTTGTCTATTATCCGACTAAATTAAATAATAATCTTTTGGTGATACAAAACGTTTGTTGTACATTTGTCCATATATTTTATTCGGATAATAGAAGTGAAGAAGTTACAGTTCGTTTTCGTCTGGTGGTTATATGATGAAATTAAATAATCCATTGGAGATATATACATTTGAATAATTTTGTTCGTATAACAGAAGAAAAGTTATGGAAGGTTGCTTTTTTCTGATCATCTATTATCCAACCAAATTAAATAAACACATTGACTTACCTGCTCTAAATAGCATCCGCTTGCAACCTTCCTTTTTGTATTAATAGCTTCTAAGCTATCCTTATCAATATATTATATCCTTATTAATATACAATTCGGATATCCTGTATGGCTACAATGACGAATTAAGATGTCTTATAAAATCTTTTAAGACCGGAATTGTTATTTTAATATAGGTGATTATAAAATTGTTAATAATCGTTAAATACAGTTATTTGTTTTGTATCTACACATTTATCCGTAAAAGAGTTCAATTCTAATGAATTTGCGAAAATATATAAGCTAGTTAGCTGAATAGCTATTTTCTTTTTTTATAAAATAAGCTGTAGATTTTTTATTTTTTTTTTTAATTACCCTGTACTGTCCCACAGCTGGACAAAGGCGTCCCTCTTTTCCAACCACACCTTCCTTTCCTGACCCACTTGAATCCATTTTTTTCCCGCAAAGGCTTCCAAGTCGTCTCTCCACCTCTTCTTCGACCTGCCTGGTCGTCGGCGGCCACTGGTTTAATAAATAAAATAAAATAAATATTTTATGAGGAGTTTCTTAATGTTTGCGCTCTTGCATGTCCAGGAATCGAAATTTGGCTTTTTTTACAGCTTGTGTTAGGAATGGCTACGACGCTAGCTAAACGGTATGAACTGTACACATGACGGATTTAAATCCAACTTTATACCATTGCGCTATCGAGGGTCATAGATCCTATATTAATTCATAACGCATGCTTAGTCTAAAACTGACCTAACTCAAAAATGCTGATTATTGGGAAATCGCAAAAAATGTTTTGTCATTTACTACTTGTTCTATTTATAACTGGATAAAAATGACATTACAGTCACAGAATATACCTTAATAATAGTTTGTGAAGTATTTTAGGAAAATTGCGCCAACGGAGTAGTACAACATTTGGCTCTATTATAGGTTACACAGAGGATATAGGAAATGCTAAAATTTTTATATGCATCATAAATATATTAGCTTATTAAATTAAGCCTCACGCACACCAATGCCGAACGATTTACACACACATGTAAATGTTTTATTATAGAGTGACGTCAAAGCATAGTCAAGACGACCATCACAATATAACAATGTATTTAGTTAATTATTAATGTGATTATGTCAAACATGTTGTACTAATCACATGAGAGGGACATTTTCTTTGAGAGTTCTTATCGAAAAGAGAGTTTGCGACCTCGATGTTGGATTAAAGTCAATTTGTGGTGTAGGAGCTACAGTATTAGATCTGTTCGATCTTTAAAACTTTACATGATCTGAGTTTAAACCGGCGTGAGCCAGGTTGGTTTCTATCTTTAAACAAGTAAAATATCTTAGTACGAAAGGACCAGGTATTTATAATAGTTATTTGAAATAGAATATTATTATCTAGAAGGTTTGATCTAATTAATGGGTCCTAACCATATACATACGGCTGGCCCGTTGGCGCAGTGGGCAGTGACTCTGCCTTCTGCTCCGGGGGTCGTGGGTTCGAGTCCCACCTCGAGTCTGGGTGTTTTATTCATATGTATGTAATTATACATTTCTAAAAAAAATATTTGTGTATAACAGCTGATGAAATATAAACTGTCTCTTAATTAATAATAAAATTTTATTTTGACAAAGTTTAAAAGACAGTATCTGGGATCCTGGATACTACTTTAGTAATAAATATTTAAGAAATTTACCGAGTGAAGAAAAAAGGCAAAAGAAGCCCCGTCGGTGGCTAATTATTTATATGTACCTCAAATATCGGCGTTTTTATTCTCAGCGCTACGATTCAGCTACTTTTAAATGCAAATAACCCAAACTGTAAACGTTAAGAAATTTACTGAGCGGAAAAAAAGGGATAAAAATTTAAATTAAAACTATGAAAGTATTTGTATGTGTGTTCCACCTTCGACCCGCGACCCACGTACGAGCTTAAGCTTTTATCCTCGTCCAGAAACCCACTCAGGAAAGTTTTCTTCTTTCTATAGTGCGATAAGAAAATTGGAGGTACGTTCTCGTCGGTGGGGCTATTTGCATATGCAATTTTACGATCAATTCCTAACAAATTAGGAGGAGTAATTGCCCTACCCCTCCTCTTTTTTTTTTTTTTTTTTTTATGTTACAAGGATGTTACAAGGTGCAAACGAGCAGGCAGTAAGCACTTAAGTGCCTACCGACGCCCATGGACGACCAGAAGGCTAGCCTTCTGGTCGTTCAGTTCCAGGTCGTGCAGGCATCTGCGTTGCCTGCTTTTAATGACGAGTTTAGGCCACCGGGAAATCTAACAAACCGAACGAAATGCGGCAACAATACCACCCCGAACGGATACGACTTAGGGACCTTCAAGGTAACTGAAAAAAGCATACTCATTTCTCAAAGGCCGGCCATATTGACTGGCCCGTTGGCACAGTGGGCAGCGACCCTGCCTCCCGCTCCTGGGGTCGTGAGTTCGATTCCCGCCTCGACTCTGGCTTTATATCAATATGTATGTATTTATATATTTCCAAAAAAAATATTTGTGAAGGCGACTGTTACCTATAACACAGGATGATATGGCGGTATTTTAGTTCATTTAGAAGAATCTGTCTTATAATTGAGAATCCACGAATAAAGTTATTTAATTTAAAATTTTATATATCGTTGTTAAAAAAATATTGTTGATTAAAAATAATATTTAAAAATTAAAATAAAAAATTAATTCAGACCAAGATGTCGAGTATAATTAAGAATATGATTGATTACAATAAATTAATTTAAATGAATAATTATTTGTAATTTGTCTTGGTCGAGACATGACCCCTTGGTACCTGAGCTATGTTCACTTCACTGATCCTATATCCTCCAGACATCGCAATTTTTGCGATCTAATATCTGGCGATGAATGTTCACTGAACATTACGTAAATTAGGATCTTGTCGACATACGTCAACAACAAATTTATTATTTATTATTAGTGTTGTGTACTTCCGGGATACTGTCATATTTAATTAACAATGCATATATAATTGTTTGTCGTGCGTGTGGTTAGTAAGGAGCTCGAGAGTTCGTATGGGGTTGGGCAGGTATTACGTAGCGGAGTTCGGGGGGCGGGGAGCTTCTGCTGCCTAGCGTTATCCCGGTCAAATACTAGGTTCCGCTTAGATTGCGGAGGGTTTCGCTGTGGGGCGAGTTACGATGACCCATTGCCATCTGACGTCATCCTCGGATGTTATGATCCTTTAATATGGACTTGTTCGAGCTCGATAGGCTTTTCACCTCTACTCAGAGCTCTTCCCACCCTTTTGCAACAGGGAAGGGTTTGCCCTATGGATAGGCTGTCTCGGAGTAGCTCGCTCAGTTTCGGGGTATTAAACGTAAAGTATGTCGCTTTGCTTAATTAGTTCTAGCTAAATCATGATGCACAAGGTACGAGGGTTTAGCTCTGCTCTTACAGCCTTTACTGAGTTTTTTCATGTTTTCGGATTTCAGAGCGGAAGGCTGGGTCACAGTCAACTGCGTCAAGAGGGTAGTCAGCTAGTCGATCTGTGTTACATTACAGTCCCTTAGAAGAGTAGAGGGATCTCGCTGGTATATAACCCTTACATTTTCTTCTATTGCATATAAACTGGTTATGTATTCATTTGTAATGAGCTTATATATCTATCAAAATACTCGCTTGTTTTTATCAATTTGTCAATCCATAAAGGCATTGATTATCAAAACCGAAGAATTTTACTTAATTCGGTAGAACTATATTTATTATTCGAAAAATGATAAGAGATTTAGTTTATCGAAACCAAAAATGTCGGTACATCGAATCTTTTATCGATATACATATATAGATGGTGCATCACTAGAGCGTCTCATTGAAGAATAGCCAGCTATAAACACGTCTGGCCACGTAATCGTGTAATGAACCAAATCGACAAGCTTTTAATTAAGTAACCGGCCGTTTGCAGCGAACACGGCGCAGGATCCGCGCCATTTTGTGAGCTGTCAAAACAAACGCGCTCATTGATGGCGGCCGTAGGGGTGACAAATAAAAAAAATACAAATCGACTTTCTTTTGTCGATATTATATTATTTATTCCATATTGAAGTCGCTACCAAGTTTAAAAATAATATTTATACCCATATGATAACAAAAATATACCTTTACTTTTAAGATAAAGGGGGACCTATTCGGCATGGCACCGACTTCAATACATTAGTAGATGTCAAACGCATCGTTTGTATGTACCAATTAATATTGAGCTTTGATGGTTCAGTTTTGCACTGTCCTCCCGTCCGCAAGGTCTCTCTAGCATTTCCAAACTATTAAAGACTTAAAATTTTCCACGTTGATAGAACATTCTAAAAACTCATTAAGAAATTCATTTTGAACGAAATCGGAGAACAGCTTTTGAAGTTATTTAACAATTACGATTATCGCGTATCAGAAACGTAACTCTTCTATATAAGCGTTTATTTATAGGCTCATACGTTTTATGTTTTTGGTAAATAAAATAATTAGTTTGTTGTGGTTTGTGTATCGATTTTTTTTTTCAATTAATACCTAACAAAGGACAAAATACTTTGAAGCTTTTCTAATATTCCCGTTTACAGTCCATTTAGTTTATTTTTTTAGAAGCTAGTGTTTGGACTGGCCATGAAAATATGGACTGTCGTATTGGCCAATCGGGGTCGGGGTTTCAACTGAGCACCATATAGAAAAACAGCGCTGCAGTGTAGCAGGCACTGCAGCATTTATGCTGAAGCGTATACCTTCTTGGCACAGTGGACCCTACATGGAAAGCATCTAATTTGCAATTTCTTTCTCTTTACTTTGTGTTTGTAATGTTAATTCTTTTGTTGTTAATGTAGTAATGTAGATTTGTTAGTTTTTAGATTATTAATTTCTGTGTTAGGGTTATTTACCAAATAAATAGTTTATTATTATTGTTTTTTCAGACATGAGCTATAGAGAACTTGACCAATTAGGAATTTATAATTAAATCGCAGCAACCCTACTGGTTGTTTATAAGGCGCCAGTTAGCTGTGTAATGGACGGTGGAGTTGTTTTGTCTAGAACACGTCGGCGCTCGGGCGCTGGTAATTTTACTGCCACCACAGACATACCCGCCATCTTAAAACATATAGCGATTTGATGAACATTCCAGCCTTAATTTTGTACTGAGGTAATATTAAATCTATTCATGTTTCCTTAATGCCGGAGCCAGCCGTAGCTTCATTTGAATGACTATTTCAATGCTCGTGTAGTGTGGCCGGGGACTCTGTGTAGCTGCGCAAAGTTTTGTAGTACTTTGTAGTCTTCAAGGACAAAACTGTACAAACATTTTCAGCTATGTATGGCTCCGGCATAAGAACGAGTACAATACATACAAATATACGTATACGGTAAGTACAGGGCCAAATATACGTATGTACTTAATCAGTGCAGTGTTTTAATATGGTCCTTCGAGCCGGATTCAATGCATATTGATCTCCTTTAATAATATATACATAGTTTAATAATCTCTTTTGCACATCTGTGAGTCAATTCTTTTATGACTTGTGTTTAAAGGATGTAATTAAGACAAACTATTAACAATTATGAGCCTACCTACTTCTTTACTTCTACATTTGTGAGGTGTTTTCTTGTCTAATTTTAACTGCGAAAACTTAAATTTGACTATGGTTCCTTATTTGACTGACCCGTTGGCGCAGTTGGCCGGGATCTTGCCTTCCGCCTTAGGGATTGCGAGGTTAATTCCCGCCTCGGGTCTGATATATATTTATATATATTTATATGTGCCCGCGACTTCGTCCGCATAAAATTAAATAAAAAAATAGATTCAACTTTAACGTGATGATATATATAGCCTATAGCCATCCGTGATAAATGGGCTATCTAACACTGAAGAAATTTTTCAAATCAGACCAGTAGTTCCTGAGATAAGCGCGGCCAGGCAAACAGCCTAACTCTTCAGCTTATATATAAGTATAGATATTTTTATATATTAAAAAAGTATTTCAGCGTCATTTGGGTCTTAACTTTAACAGTCTTCAAAACATTAGAACCACTTTACCCAAATTCGATCACCCACTAAGGATCCGAAAGTGATTTCTGTTGTTGCTAAGGAAAACAGAAACACGTGTTCAAAGAGTTGGTAAATTACTTGCAAGTAGGCCGTGGTACGTGGTCTCCCCGGCAGTAGCGACCTCCCAAGAGGGGGCTCTTCCTGCCCATTGACCCACCTCTCCCTCCCCCCAACAAGGCTACGACGAATGAGGTCCAATTTCGGGGTCACTTGGAGAGCAAAGCCAAACTGGCTGCAAAAAAACTTGGGGTTCTTAACAGGGCGAGGCGGTACTTCACATCAGGACATCGACTTCTGCTTTACAAAGCTCAGGTCCGTCCTCATGTGGAGTACTGTTCCCACCTTTGGGCAGGTGCCCCCCAATACCAGCTCCAACCACTTGACTCCATCCAACGCCGGGCAGTTCGCATTGTAAAATATCTGAAACGTTCCACATAATTGCCAACGAAAATGATGACACTTATTTTTCATCTAAAGCCTTTCTTTTTGATTAAAGTTTATTATTATTGTCAATATTTATTTTTTTTGAGGAGGTCGTGGCCTAATCAATGGTCGGCATTTGAGTCGGTCGGTAGGTTACGTTGTTCTTGCTACGACCGAGTGATAGATGGGTAAATAAAACTTAGAGTAACAAGTGTAGCCCGAGTCAAATAAATAAAGCCTGTAGACCAAAATCTTACATCGGAAAGAGTAAAAAAAATATTCCAATATAAAACCCATTTGACACATTGTAAGCGCTGCGCGAATTTTGTCTCTTTAAGGATGTCGTATAAAAGAACTAAGAGATAGAGTTAGGCTCTAATTGCGATTATCTATCTCTTTGCAAACAGCTGGGCCAATTTAGAAGAGACTTCAACAAATAAATAAGTATTCTGTCGTGATCTATTCTTCTTCTTCCTAGCGTTATCCCGGTGTAGTACCAGGATCCTCTTAGATTGCAGAGGACGTTGCTGTGGGGGGAGTTAAGATGACCGATTGCCATCTGACGTCTGAAAGAGACGTTAATCGGGTCACATTGTTTTACGTGCCTTCTGAAACACGGAGGTGGTCGGATATCAAATATAAACCAGTGACAGATTGGGTCACTCAGCTATCACCTGGTCGTGGCCACACGGTTTCTAGTTGTCATAGCAACATATCTTGTCAACAATGCTTCTGGTTGTCATGGCAACATATCTTGTCGACAATGCTTCTGGTTGTCATGGCAACATATCTTGTCAACAATGTTTCTAGTTGTCATGGCAACATATCTTGTCAACAATGCTTCTAGTTGTCATGGCAACATATCTTGTCAACAATGTTTCTAGTTGTCATGGCAACACTGCTTCTAGTTTTTAATTTTAAAACTAGAAAAGAACCAGCGACAATCTTTATTTCCTTAAGTTAAAATAGATGTCACTGTAATAAAAGTAGAAAGAAATGAGGTTGTAAATTTATCTTTGGTTTGGTTCGATGTCAGGAAGTTGTTTTAGTTTTGTCTGCCGTCTGCCGCTTTAAATTAAAAGGTTATAAACACACGCTTGAGATTATTAGTTAAACTTTCGGCTGTAATAAGAAGGTACATGGTTAGGACTTGAACAGCTTCACAATTCTCTGGCTCTATTCTCGGTCATTATTACCCTCTTCATTTATTAATATATCTCCTATTAATTTATCTTACTTTCTAGATAATAATGATAATGTATAATCTTAAATCTTGTCAAGTGTTATAACTCAAAATCGATATATCTCGTTTGGCATTGCATTGGCTTATTTTAAACGAACTAATTGTCTAATTTAACAAATCTGTTGACTTTGGCTTTTTATAAATAGATTTACGACCTTAGTTTTTGTTTTTTAAAGACTTTAAATTTAACACTGTTTGTCTCTTTCATATATAGCTTTTTTAAAGAGAGATGAAGTATATTTGAGGAAGAAACGGTTTTAGTAGGTTTTCAATAGTATTAATAGATTTTGCTGCCTACTTAATAAAAAAAAAACGCACTGCACGCACATAATGCTGTTTGCACAAAAAGATATCGATTACTGTCTTCTTGAGAAGAGATGATACAATTCAGAGGTTTACCTATATCTTTCCATAAAGGACTACAAGTGCTGTGAATGTGGACCACAGGGGTCTCTGAGCTATTCTCATTCCTTGTGCATGAATCAGGTTGAAAGCTTCTACTTCTGGAGAGGCAAAAGTAAAGAGGGAGAACAGTGGACAGTCTAAATCCTTGAGGAGACCTCATAATGAAGTTATCTTATTAAGAGTTTATATTAATACATAAAGCGATTTTTTTTAAAATATAATTTGCATATAATATGTTTAACGATTAGGTCGACCAAGTTAACGTAAATAATCATGATGTTTTTATAATAAAACTACACATTTTAATAGGATTGAAATCGTTATAAGATTTAAATGTCACATTTATATTTGTCCAGATGTTTCTGAGACTTCGATAGGACATTTTTTTTTCATAAACTTTGTCACTGGTTTCTTATAAATTAATTTTGAGCTAATGTTTCAATGTTCCAGCTGAAAGAGAATTTATACAAATGATCAACTTAATTTTAAAACTTCTAAACTAATAGAAGGGTAAATAATTTTGGTAGTAATAAAGAAACTTATTTAATTTATTACAGGAATTTTAGACAATAGAAATTAATATAATTAGTACTTAGTATCTAATTGCATAATAACTGAAAAGATGTCTAATGATACTTGCCTTTACTTCTGTTAATCCTGGTCAACATTTCATGCCATATTTACATGGAAAATGTTGTAGGATCACTTTAGTGCTAACAAAGTACAATCAATATTTGTTAAAAAATGAGTAACTTACTAATTTTTATTTTTATTAAATAAATACAAAGAAAATATTTCATTTCTTGTTATATGTAAGCAATGAAAATTAAATAACATAAATTTTAGATAAATTACATACATATACTTATTAACTTAGTTTAAGAGGATTTAGCTTCACTTTGTTCTTTACGCTGTTGTACCATCTCTCTAATGTTGTCCTCGCTCTCCTTAAGGTTTTTCTCTAAATACTGTTTATTGTTCTCTAGTTCCGAGGTCTTAGACGATACTACGGAGATTCTATTTTTGAGATTACTTTTAATGTCCGCCAAATCTGTTAAAAGGAACATTCTGCCCACGGATTCGTAAGTTTTAGTATCAGGTGGTAATGTACTTATTTCTCGCTGAGTGATATCTGCATGTTGAAGAACTCGCTTTAGAACTCCAATTTGACTATCTATTACTTGTATTTTTTTGCTGGTCTCTACCATTTTAACTTGCAATTCAACAAATGCTTTTTTTAACTCTAAATCCACTGTCTTGGCCATTTTTAAGGAAAATATATAATCTTAAAAACACAATGAAAATAGGTTATATTTTAATACTTCGATTTAGCTGTCAAATTGACAGTGTCAATTGTCATTACAGACTACAATGTTTTCCTGCTTTATTATCAAAATTAAACTAACGTTAACGAATGATACCACATTTTCTAATATCAAATGTACCATACTGATAGGTATAAGATAATTAAAAAAAAAAAAGAATTATGAGACAAATATTAAATTCTTATATTATTGGAATACTTTACGCCGCCTGTACACTCTCCTCGAGGGACGTCAAGACTGGTATAGAGCGAAGGTCTATTTTCTATAGATAGCGTACATTCGCTCTGTCTCGCAATGCCTTACAATCACTCGCGGTATTTTATTTTGAACGCGATTCAAAAGACCTCGCTTACTCTCGCGAGAGCAACAGTGTACACTCTCATGTCATTAAGTTGAGCGTAAGTCAACGAGACATCGCGAGAGTACTCGCATAAGTGTACCGGGGAACGGTCGCGTTTGTCCCTATTTCCCTAGATCTTCTCGCGCGCGAGCAAGCAAGACATACAAATTACAGGTGGCGTTGAATATACAATCATATTC
>JANCMC010039591.1:0-46126 GCA_024363005.1 Charaxes varanes
CTTCCTTGGATCTTTCCCTGCATTACAAGCTGAAGTAAATTATATTTTTTGTGTCGCATGATATGTCCAAAGTATTGTCGTTCGTTCAATCGATGACTAGGCATCATATTTACATTAAGACTTTAATTTTTTTAATTGTGCAGGTAAATACATCATGTAGACGAATAAATATTATAATTGGATGTAATTAGAAATATGCATTTCATATAAAGATAGTAAATATTATTTCATGATCACAAACATATTACGTACACACAATCTCAAAAATAATACAGCGTATAACATCGCAGGCAATGTGCAATTTGTATTATGCGTATGCCATGCGTGAATAAACACTTAAAAAACATTTTGGCAGTGGCTGATTTAGGGGTAGGCTGAGAAGTCTATAGCCTATTAAGCGGCAGATTTTAGGGAGGCGGCAAATTTGGTCAAATATTTTGGCAAAAATATTTTTTAATCTAAAAAAAATTACTATATATATACGGAGAAAAGAAGAGGAATTATTATGATTGTGAAGTAGAGCATCGAATTGCAGATGTCAATAGGGACGGTAAAAATGGAATACCCTACTGGCGGCAAATGTGAAAATCCGGCACTGGATTCTGGTTATGGCTAAAACTCACAACAATTATATTTTCTTGCAGTACATTATTCAGATGAAGACGAATATTCTCGGAGGAAACCTACCACGCAACGTAACGCCGAAAAAAGTTTATCAAAAATAAAGCCTGTCAACGAATACGAAAGAAAGAAAAGGTTTGCCAACTTAACGGAAAAAATAATTGAAAGTAATGAAACCAAGGTTTCTAGCAGCTCGGTTGAAGTAGCGGCGAATATTTCAGGAAATAAAACGATACTAGGATTTGAATCCCGAACATTGAGACCCATGTATTTAGAAAACACAACTCAATACACACCGGAATTTCTAGAAACTAGACCAGAGACCATGACGAAAAAGATTCCTAAATTGAGTTTTTTGACCGTAAAAGTGAAACCGACGAATGTGTATATCGACGTAAGCAAAAGTGAGGAGATAGATCCGTCCGAAGAAGACTTTTCGTTGAACCTAAAGAAACGATCTTCGAAAAGAAAAAATAAAACGAAGAGTTGGAAAGACTACGCCGATGCAGGTAAATATTAATTATGTAAGGAACCTCTGTGTGTATGTGAAACTTCTTACTCACCGTGACCTTAAGAATTATTCATATAGAATTAATGTTTAAATTTTGTTAGAAGACTTATAATTTGTTTATTTATAAATAAACGCCAATCTAAACAGAACGTACTAATGTCTTATTTCCCACTAGATATGTCTTTCAGCCAGTTTGTCTATCTATCAAAAATATATATAACTAATACTTTCATTTTATTTGTGAAAAGAAGGTTGATATATTCCAGATATATATTTAGATGACTCGGACGACGGCATCACTAAATCGATGTACGAGATGTACTACAAAAATTATCAAAGTAAACCTAGAAAAAAACCTTTTAAACCATATTTGAGAAGTTCAGAAGAATTCACAGAACGAGGAAGAAAGCGAAGAAGAAACAGAAGAGTAAAAAGCGATGATATTTACTCTTATGAATCTACTACTCCCAGAAGAAAGAGAAGACGCAAGGGACATACTGTGGGAATGCCTTTCTTTATTACTGACAAAATGTACAACAGGGACACAATAATGGGAACTGAAAAAGGAAGGGCGTATTATTCTGACGGATTTGAACAAAGAAAAGGTAAGTTTCAGAAACGTCGTTAACGATGCGTTAATAAGTAGTGATGGTGGCGCTTGGTTTAATAATTTTATAATTTATTTTGTTATAGAAATTAAAGTTAAGCATGACAATGTAAAGTCACGGACAAAAAGACGTAGAGATTACGTAGAAGAATCCCAGGAAGAAGAAGTAAGTTCGCCCGAAGAAGATGTGGAAATTGAGGAAGAAGATAAATACGGTCAGAGAAAAAAGAGGTACGTAAACAATTAATATATCATGACTTTCAGTGGTGAGTGATTCAAAAAAATAAAAGGTTGAAACGACTGAAGTTTATTTTTAAGTTTCTGAATATTTTCAAGTCTTGGGTAAATAACTCTGTTACATCAAAACTTAAATAAAATTCCGACAAATGTGAGTTTATATTGAATCTACGTATCAAAATTATACAACAAAATATTACAAAATTATTTTGTGTTAGATAAAAACATTGTTAAAATGTTATTAAAAGTATTGTGTATATTTTAGGTGTAACTTTTGTTTTGGGTATATTCGTTTATTCAGAATCAAAAGTTCAAAAGCAACGCGAACGAATAATGAAGCTATTTCCAATGTGAATAATATATCTATTATACGGTTTATTTTTAGAGCGACTACAAATGAAGAACAAGCTGAGCAAGGCTTTGAGCCTGAATCGGAGTACGTGATTACGCTCAGACCTACACAGATTAGAACTTTCGTAATATGGTTCGAAGAAAAGAAACCTTACACTCTGTAGAAAACATTCTAACTAGTCAAAAATCACTATTATTATATTTATCTGCTGTAATCTACTGTTTTCAATAAACTTATGTTTTTGTTCCAAACCTGTATAAATTATTTGCTAAAAGTATGAATAACCTGTATCAAAAAATATATTAAAATGTGAGGTTATATTTAATAAATAAAAAGAAACTATAAAGAAATATTAAATATTTTATTACCATATCATTTATACAATCAGGACTATAAAAGGTTATAGCGCTTTTTCCATATAGTTAAGCTAGTAGCTTTTAAAAGCTCGTAACCCATCAGATTTTTAATTGAATATTTTTCTAACTTAACACTAACTTAATGACGCCGTGGAGATTGACCTGCACGAGCTGCAAATTTTAGACTGGCAGGAGACCACGCAGGACAGGCAACGCTGGCAAACCCTCGTGTCGGAAACCAAGGTCCACTTTGGGTCGCCGCGCCAACGCAGTAACTAACTTAGTTTATGTTACATACAAACTAAAGCTTATAAGATTGGCTAGTTAAATACAGGAATGGAATTAGGCACTGTAGAAGCCTGTTTAACTTCTGAACCACCAATGCTATTTATGCGTGACTTAAAAAATGTATAACTTAACAAAAAATATAACAACAAAAAATACTATTCTCTAGGTGTGTCTCGTATAAGAAATCAATATATACTTGTCAGCAAAAAATACGAACTCCCAAGTACCGGAGTTATTCGGATTGGTTGCAAAAAAGTCTCATTCACATGGTTCATCCATGACTGTTAACAGTTAAAAATTTACCTGCCAACAGCAGGATTTGAACCCCGGACCTTTAGCATAGCATCTCAGTGCTCTACAAACTGAGCTACGCCACTCCCACTGTTATTGCTGAGTATGATATTTTTATATAAGTAAATATTTAGTATGAGTAAGTTTTTTATATATGTATATACACACACACACACACAATATTCTGTATTTTACATAATTCAACAAAAAATGGCCACAGTCTTAAACATTTTTTCCTCTTTTTCATTTTGGGGAACTTTAGGAACTCCATACAAAGAATAAACAAAACACATGCACAATCATGCCAAGAGTGTTGAACCAAACTTGCTATTTCTATCCGAGTCCTATCGCAAGCAGTAAAAAAAGTGTGTCTTTTCCCAAATCAGGCGTGAGGCTCAGGTTTCCCCATGCATCACCTGAACATTAGCACTTAACAGATTCTAACAGAGTCTCTATAATCCACAAAACTATTTCATTATGATTTACATAATTATTTAATTTAATGAGCCATATTATAAATTTATCTAAATCTAAACTATAAATCGGTGGCTCAATACTACTCAACAATCTCGTATAAGATTTCACAGGATGAAGTAACTTTTATAAAATATCATAGCCACGTTTACATTACGAAAAAAATTGATTCGTATTTCCTGACCTCCCTCGGCTATTTTAAAAAATTACATTTTCTCATTCGTAACGGCCGACCATTTGTTTCAACGTGCCGTCGGGATCATCTTTCTTCTCCTCGTCGACTTCCCTTCGCGTAGTTCGCGACCTAAATTCCGAGACGTAGTATTAGGATCTCGCTTATTATACCGGTGACGTTTCGCGCGATAATTTAGCTCGGCCGCGTACGATTCGGGGCGCAGGAAAATGATGGAGTATGTGGATGGGCAAATCGGCCCATTGCTCGACCCAACAGGACCAACCTAAATTCGACAATACCTTACTGAACTTGACCCAATATCTCTTCGGTTTTTTAAAATTTAAGTTCATACTTTAGCTAAAGTCGAATACAAAATAACAGACAAGGAAAGAATGGAAAGACAAAGTTTATTGATGGAAAAGCTAAGGTAGCGATATCAACTTACAGTGTTTCCCTTTGTGGTGTCTAAAGGTTATAGTAACGGAATACTTAACAAAGTGTACTCATAATTAAGTAAAATAATCACAAACTAATTGAAAGTTAATAAAGTAACATAATTTAAAATATTTTACCAAGAAGCTATTATGTACGATAAAATAAATAAAACAAGAGCTCTATTTATAGTAGTTTAATTATTCGTAATAAAAATCGCTTCCAATTGTTGCTTCGAAATATGGAGAATTTAAAGAGAATTATTTTTAAGCCCAGCTGTCTTAGCCGACAGCTAGGGATAGGTCCAGTCTTCTGCACTTCCTCTTACTATATAGTTCCTCAGTCCGCTTCGATTGTTTTGTTTAATTAGGTACCAACGCCTTTCTACGTTGTTATTATGGTAGGGTCTCACCGTAGGGAGTTCTAAATATTTGCTTAGCGTGGTGAAAACACCGAATTTCTCTCTCCCAAAAAAAAAAAGTATGATACCTGTATAACCTTATTACCGAAGATGCACCCCTATAGTTAACGCGACGTTATCCTTATGGCGCGGAAGAACGGAGATGAAGGATTACCTGGCAGTAGGAGCTCGTCCTTCTCCTCGTTATTGTTGCGCCGTTGATGGGTTTGGGAGAAAAAAATAAATACCGGAAAAAATTCGGATACCCGCAGCGGATTTAATCTTGATCTAACAGGGTTCTTTTTTATGGACGAGGGACGGTACGGACGCTGTATTGGTCCTCTTCCGTGCGATGGGAACCCGTTGAAACGTGTAATTCTGAGCGTGTGTAATTTGTGTGTAATACGGGCTGAGGTTTCTAGGTCACACAGAAGATCATGGCTGGGCGAGCGTGACTGCGGTTTTTTCTTAACATTGTTGCTATTTATTGTGTTAAATTTCACACAGTTTAGTTATCTTGAACAAATAAATATAGTATAAAAATTGCCATTAAAGAGTATGCAGTGCACAGAGAAATCGACAGTGGTTTATGTTCCACTGATAAACTTTTATAAAGTAAAATTGTTTTTGAAATAAATAAACATATTTAACACCTCATTCTCAGCTTCAAGGTATACTGTAACACGGTAGATTTATTCCGCCTTATAGGAAAACGCGTTGTAGGATTATTCTTGTACAACGCGCTTGTACGACCCCGAATGTGCTTAAATATTATATATTTTAGAATAATTATAACGCGTTATAAGAACACCGTGTTAAAGGGGGGATTACAGTATATGCAGTTTTGTAGAAATCACAACGACATTTTGCATACTGTAATAATGTGCATTAAAGTGAATTACAACTAATTTTAATACAACATTGTTATAAAAAGTCATATATGTATAAACGAACCCGCGAGTACGTCCGCATTTGATTTAATGAATTTTTAACATTGATGGTTTTAATTTTTTTGTGTGTCCTCTAATTATTTAGCTAAAAGAGTAAAAATCCCTGTTACTCTTAATAACTAGCTATCTGCCACTGAGTATCCGTAACGTACAGACCGACAAAAATATATGAGTCATATGTATTTAGCAATCGTATCAATCATAGCGGTCATATCATTTGCAATCATAATTTTATTTCGATTTCACAAAAAAGGAACTTCGGCTTATAATTATCTATACGACACGTTAAATTCCCGCCAAATGCACGACCACAATATTAAAATGCAACTGTTATTGCACACACAAACGTTATGGAAATAAATATTCACCAAAACGTGTAATCCCAAACAAACGGATTGACATAATTTTGGTTGAATATTCATAGCCTGGCGCGTCAACAGATGTACCCATGTGTAGGACTTGAGATGGATTTAAATCCGTCCTGTTATTGCAAGGGAATATGTATAAACAAGCTAGATTTTCAAAGATAAACAAGAGTGTGCTTTCTTAGTTCTCGTTTGATACATCCTCTTTAACTTCCTACTTACTTTAAAGCGGTTCCCGCTTTTTTACGCTTAGATCTTTCAAATAAAATCCGATCCGATCAGACCAGACCAGACCAGGCCAGACCAGACCAGACCAGACCAGATCAGATTAGACCAAATCAAATGAAAATTGTTTGTAGCGAATTTACGTTATTACATAATACCTTATAGGTAAAAAGTACAGCCAAATTTCACGACCAACCAAATTTCACACACACCAAATTTAAGTACGTAACAGAGTTTAAAGCTGTTTTCATCAATAAGCAAGGAATGTGAATTCTAGTATACATGCATAGTACATTGTACCTCCGAATTCGGGGCAGGTTGCTAATTGAAAATACTTGTTGCAACGTTGATGCAAGATTTTTTAATATATGTATATGCGTCCAAATCGATACGACGTTATATTAAAATAAAATGGCCGAGATGGTGGTTTTATAGAAGGGTTCCGTATCTAATACGCGATGAACGTATTAGTTAAATAACTTCAAAATTTGGTGTCCGATTTCGTATAAAATAAAAACAAAAGTGTTATATCTCTCGGAATTGAAATATCATTGAATCCAAGGCAAACCGATACGTAATAAGCTTTAGGATTACGTCTTAATTAAAAGAATTGGCATCTTAACTTTTTAGGCAGTTAAAAAGTGACTTAACTAACTCACATTTGCCTATAAAGTTAAATCAGGTTTAAGCAACAAATAGATTGGTTTTACCGTGGTTTAGACAGTATTAAAACAAAAACATTGCATTCGAGGCAGACTGACATTATAATATGGTTTAAGAGTAGTTCTTAAATTAAAGAACATGTATTGTAAAATTAGATCACCCAACTGAACTTTTTAGGCAATTAAAAAGTAACTAACTGACATTTGCCTATAATATTAAGTCAGGTTT
The DNA here is from genome assembly GCA_024363005.1 of Charaxes varanes. Lineage (NCBI taxonomy): Eukaryota > Metazoa > Arthropoda > Insecta > Lepidoptera > Nymphalidae > Charaxes > Charaxes varanes. The sequence goes on from JANCMC010039591.1 coordinate 7,176, forward strand.
AAGCAACAAATGGCTCGGTTTTACCGTAGTTTAGATTTGCTCGCTTATCCCCCACTTAGTTTGTAGGATTAACTTAATGCTGCCGGCTTTTGTTGGCTTTACAATAGAGTTAGCGGATAACTACAACGAGTTTATGGCCCATTGTAAGTTTTGTCCTCGAACGTTCTAGAAGTAGATCGTTCTGCATCGACGGAGTTGGAATGTAAATCTACATATATATAGATGGCACATACATATATACATATATACATACTGGCTGTTTTATCAAAAATTCGGTCTTAGGGAATATCTACAAAGCTTACTACCTCCCTGCCTAAATTGATATTTGTACGTCCCGCGGTTTATCGGTTTTAGTTGTTCTATAAAGAGTATACTAATGTATGGGTTTTGACGTAAACCAACCATAGTAGCCTAATTTTTTGTAATGTGGACTTTTCCGTTATAACGAACGACGCTATAAAGAGTTTTTTTTACGTTACAAGGGGCAAACGAGCAGGCAGCAGGCACCTAAGTGCTTACCGACGCCCATGGTCATCTGCAGAAGGCTAGCAGATGCGTTGCCGGACGTTAATGGCGAGTTTAGGCCACCGGGAAGCCTCATTGTAATCGCAAAGATTTTTTCCCTAATCAATAAAATGATCGAGGGTGCCCTTTTGCCTATGTGTGTGTGAACTCTGACGCATCCAATTATACCATTCTACCAATTAATCGATTGGTAAATATGAATCCGAATATATTCACTGCTAACTTGGAATATAGCTGGGCTGTAAAACAAATAGAATCTGTAAATTCATTAAATGACGAAACGACGAGGTAGAGCATGGTTGAATAACTATTCACACTTTAAAAATGTTTGATCAAAAGATTAGAATTCGGATGTTCTAGGCAAGTATTTATTTTTTTTAGTTAAAGATTGACGCAATAAATCTACATTCAATGTCTACTTTCGTGAACAATTAAGGCAATGTGGGTTTGTGATTTGCCTCGGTGTCCCCGCTGCTCGTTTGCCCCCTTGCTTTATAAAAAAAAACATAGTAATATGATATTCATAGTAATACTGAAATGCAATTAATAATATAAATTATCGACTTACCCAAAGTATAATCGATTGAGGATGATTCCTTATAGGATTGTTTTTTGGTTAGCCAGTAAAGATTTCTACCTATCTCATACAATTAAATAATATAAATGTGATTTCTATCTATCTATTCTGGAGCATTAATTTTAAATTTCAGATTAGAATCTTTTAGTAACATAAATTGTTTTCCGTAAAAGCTTGAATAAACTTAAGTAAATGCAGATGTCTGTATTTTCAATAATTGTTAAACTTAGGTGAATCACAGAGAAAAATAGTACAGCTAATGAAAGTTATTCAAATTACATTCTGACACCCCCCGATCATCTGTGGAATTGATTTATGAAGAATTAACAGTTATAAGTGTTCGACAGTATCACAATTTTCATCTTCAACTCCAACAAGACACGTCAACCACGAATTTCCAAAAAATTCGGCGGTTCGAACCGTCCCCAAATCCGCCGCATTTGCATTCACACACTAATACTACTATAAAACATGATTCGAAATGTATTACTGGACATTTCATAAAATTCGGTAATCTTTGAAGATCTATGACAAATAAACAATAGCATTCATATCCGATGGAATTACTCACGTCTATATTTTGCCTAATCTTTAATATTGGTCATATGAATTTATCGTACATTCATCCGTTTTAACTATAAGTTAGATTTCGTAATCGTAACTTTGTTCTTTTTAATTTTTTTTTTTTTTTTATTATTTATGCAATTTTATGATATTTAGTGTGGAGACGGGAGGAGGTGCAAATGATCTGACACCAGCACACAACCAACCATCTGCTCCTCTCATCAGCACCAACACACTTTCACAACTAACCTTCATTCACTTGCATTTCCTCAAAAAGAAAACTATGGAAAACGTGTCTCATGTTGACCAAAACTAACCATTTCTCTTACTTTTATCTTTTGTAAATACATGGCTCTTGTGATTGCGTCGAACCAGATCACGTTTTTGTATCATTTAACTGTTATGTGTTCTTATATAAATATATGTTGGAGGCATTTTTTGTACTTGTGCGCGTAGAAACTTACTGGAATATTCACAGCATTTCATTGATATTAATGAACCATCGAAAATAGCATAGTCACTATCTCCCATCCATAGTCTGATCAAAGTGATAGTTGGTTGGTTATTTATTTAACGCCACTATGCTGCTCTGACTAATCGGACGATGCTACAAAGGGCTTTACTTTCCTCAGACAAAATTTATATATGGATGGCTCTAGCTTCGTAAAACTGGATAACATGAAATCCAAAACTTTCCACACAGAACGAGGCGTATCGCAAGGATGCATTTTGTCTCCTAAATTATTCAATCTGTATACATAATATATAATGAGGAAGGCCTTGGACGGCTGGAATGGTGGAGTTGCAATAGGTGGTCGGAAGGTCAATAACCTAAGATATGCAGATGTACAGTGTCATGTCAGTGTCATTCGCAAAGTTTCATTAGAATATAATCTACACAAAATAATTATACTGTCCAAAATCGTACTAAAATCACCTGATAATTTGTAGACTAGTGATTATTTCATGCAGCTATTGATACGTCGTACCTGAAAGTTCAGTCTTGCAAAGTCAGCTAAATAACAAAAAACTTTTTTTCTGATCCCAGCATCCCACTGTTATTTCACACACTGCCACCAGGCAGTATTTTTTTTCTAAACTAAACAGCACCACCAAAAATCGATTAATAAAATTTTAAAGATATCGAAATATGATGATATATTCATTTGTTCTATTAGTTTGGTATTTTATATGCTGACGATGATAAAAATGATGATATATCTTTTAATTTGGATTAACTAGAAAGATGAACAGTAAAATAAGGTGCACCTACTTATAACAAACATACCTACTAAAAATATACGTGTAAAAAAAACCCTCAAAATATATTAATATCAATTTTTAATAGAAGAAGTTACTTGAAACAGTTAAAGAAAGAAAAGGTATATTTGTATCGTTGAAGTAAGTCAAATATAGATAATAATATGATCTCGTATATTAATAAATTTAAGGAACTATTGTCTCAAAATATAGTGGTTAAAATCCATGACGGAATTGACATATCATTTCATTTAGTAACTCCACTTACGTGTCAAATTAATAGTTTCATTTGTATACGCCATTATTAAAATTTTAATAATAGCATTCTGACACCAATATTAAGACTCTTTCTATTTTAACTCTGCTTTTTTTTAACAAATCAAGGTGGTTGTCGGAGGTGAATGCTGGGCATCCCACAAGGCTGTATACTATATCCAACCCTGTTTATTCTTTATATCAAAGATCTGCTAAGATCAATTTTCTTTGCTATTCATATGACTTAAATGGAGATGCTCTCTAAACTGGTGGGGCCAATATTTGTCGGTTAACATCATAGAGTATCATATCACTTATATTTGATAAAGAAACACTATCAGAAGTCCTGAAAAGGGGCCGACTAAATCGAGTTCAATTCAATCCTACAAAGAATTAAGTTTTTAGTACATCTACCCTTAAAATTCCTTCCGCGTATGTCCTCAATTTCAGACCACTTCCCTAGTTGCCTCACCTAGTATCAACTACTATTCTGGCTTAGTATTTCAGGACATCCCGTCAGAAGTTGTGATTTTGGCGGTGGAATTGAGCTACTCGTATATCAAACAATTCCTCGAAACTCCTTTGTCCATTCATTTTGTTTTGATTCAGACTATTTAATGATAGTTCCTCTATTATAGTGTAAATTGAATGTTGATTCAATAAATTTATGAACAACGCCGAGGACAAACCACATTTCACAACAACGATCGATCGAACAAAGGATCCAGTTCAGTCCAATACGAACTCCTTTATGCTTCCTATTTTAATTGTCTGCACAACACAGTCAAATAGCTATCGAGGAATTAATTTGTTATGAATATGGTTTCATGTTTTCTTGTTATTTTTGTTGCACGGATGCTAATTATTGAAAGTTACCACTTGGATAATTGACAGAAAGAATGATATTAATTTGCGCATTCATTTTACTTGAAGCTGCGATTAGCAACGCGTGTCGTGCTGGCCGCATGTGGCCTTCTTCTCCTTTCTTTTAGGTCTATCTGTTTTAATGATGTGGCCCGCGTGCATCTCATTTTTTAACATTGACGTCTTTGTCTGCCAGAAGACTGCCGACTTCTGACTTAAGTAATGCTTGCAAAAGAGCAAAATTGAGTGCTACAGTGTCATATTTTACGAAACAGAATAGTGATTAGAAACGATTGTTTACAAATTAAGCATAATTAGGTTTATCGAAAATTCCGACCAGACACCTTTAGTGTTTGAGCTGACCAAGATGTTAATCCATTTTAATTATTTAACTAAATAAACATATGTTTGTCTAAACTTCGCTCTGATCCAATTATTGCTAACATAAAATAAAGTGGAGACATACAAAACTATCAAAAACACGAGCGTCGGCTACTATGGGCATCCATAAACCTTATCTAAACAAGTCCTTATTTATATTTAGTACTTCAAATTTTATCCTTAAATACAATTAAGGATTTGCTGTGTCCCTTTATTCTGGATTCCTTTCTTCTTCTTGTGCTGATTCGTGCTTCATTATCAAAGACTGGTCCATTATTTCAATTTGCAATTGCACTACTTTTCACTATGGACTTACAGATTCGATTCCTGCCTCCAGTAGGGATGTATTGCGTAAATTATAATTATGCTAATGTATCAGTCAGTTGTCACTTATAATACATGCATAATTTGTCTTCCTCAAGGAAAGGCGTCCGAGTGTTTAAATCGCTTATCCTTGCTTAATATTATAAATGTAAATGAATGAATTTACGTTACATTTGTCATGACAGATATATCGCACGCTTTCTTTTTCTTCTTCTTCTACCACTAACATGTGAATGAATATCCATAGTATTTGCAAGCGTCACTAGACTAAGAGGGTCAAACATTCTGTCAGGACAATTGGTCAACGTAGAAACGGAAAAGAAAAAGAAATAAGTAACGTAACATTCCTCCTGATAGATATATCGCACGCTTTCTTTTGTTCCTTCTTCCACCACTAACATGTGAATGAATATCCATAGTATTTGCAAGCGTCTCAAGGCTAAGAGGTAACACATTCTGCCAGGACCATTGGCCAACGTAGGAACGTAAAAGAAAAAGGAATAAGTAACGTAACATTCCTCATGATAGATATATCGCACGCTTTCTTCCCAATTAATAAATGGCTGGCGTCCAACAGATTTATGTTCCTCAAACCCGGCTGCGATCTTAGCTAACTAGTTCAGTTAGCAGTTCTATAATTCACTCAAGTTTACCTTCTTTTACAGGACGAGATAGAATACAGCATCAGCGATCATTTTATAATTCTTAAGTTTAACTAAATATATGCCAAAACGTTAGATATTATAATATATAAAGCTGAAGAGTTTGTTTGATTATGTTAATCTCCTAAACTACTGGTCCGATTTGAAAAATTCTTTCAGTGTTAGGTAGCCCATTTATCGAGGAAGGCTGTAGACTATATATCATCACGCTAAAATTTTTCATACAAATTTACTTAAACGAATTCGCGGGTAACAACTGGTGCTATATAAATGCAGTGTTACTTTTTAATAAATTTCACCAGCTTAGTCATAGAGTATAGAGCTCTATGACTAAGAATTATTGTTATGTCTAAGTTTGGAAAGTTCTGAATCTGTATGGGCTACGAAAGTGAAGATGTTGTTGCCACAATGTGAGAAAAAATAGAAACTGGCTCAAGGATTTACAATTTTCCATATAAACCTATGGAGAAATTTTGAATCGGTTTATTTAAGCAAATTTAAGCACTTTATTGTGAAGATTATGCAAGTAAAAATTAGTTTGCCTCCAGTGTCTCATGTTAGTGTTTGTGGCTGTGAAGCGAGTTAAGATGATAAACTGCCGTCTAACGTCATCCCTGGAACCCCCCACAATCTCTACAGCCTCGCGTCTAATATCTCTCGTGATATTAATCGGGTCCCACTGTTTAACGTGTCTTCTGAAACACGGAGGAGGTTGGATATCAAAAATAAGCCCGTGTTAGAATGGGTAATCTATCAATCATTGGGTCGCAGCAAGAGTTACTTAACCTAGCAGCTTCTGCTCTGCAGATGTCACTTTGTGCTTATACGTAATTATAGAAATCATTATTCAGAAGCAGCTGGGGAAGAGAGCAAATCAGAAATCTAACATTCAGATGTCTTTTGTCTTCATCATGAAGTAGCTGTTTTGTTCACCTGCAGAGAAAAGCTTGAACAGTAGGAATTACTTTGTGGACACAACCACACACAAACTCCAGCAACAGAGAAAGGCTGCACCTTTCTGAGCTTTAAGACATGTCCAATCATATATGAAATTTGTCATACTATATGTAAGTGATCATTCATGCATACGCATAAATTATACATTACAACAAACGTTAATGTATATTGGAAAAAATCTTTTATTACATTTTCTTACGCAGCTGTTGTGACAGAAATTTTTTTAGATTATGTTTAAAATATTTCTTGTGGAGAATATGTAAAAAAGATTTCAATGGTCTTAATTTCGTTGTTCAGATCAGCCTAGGGTGTTCTATATCTCACATTGTTGTGTTACAAACTAACATGCAGACACTTAAGGTCGGGTGGGAAATAGTAAGGGTAGGGTTTTTTTTTTTGGTTTTTTTCCCCCGTTTTGACTTTTGGGGTATTTCCCAGAGGTCTATATTAGGATTTGCAGGCATGATGTGTCTAGATAATTCTAAAACCAAAGATGATGATAAATTAGAATTACAATCAAATATAGTAATGGAAGTATTGACAGCATAGTAGTTTCATTAGAACACAACATAAGAAACCAAAAATAGCACAATGCTAGTATATTGCATACAAGAGTCATTCGTAATGTTTATTGTTTAGTATTGTATGAAAGTACTTTCACACAAAGTAGTAAATTTCTGTAACTCATACAATTGTCTTGAGAAGTAATTATAGATGATTCCACGGACAAAAAATGTTAAGTATATCTGCTGTGCTTTATTGCATAGTATAGATTTACACACTCGAAAAAGACTACACATGAGGGAAAAGTATTACATTTGAAAGGCCTTTAAAGCATTAAATATTACACAAAAGCCATTATTTTTTGTGATTTTGCAAAGGCACAAAAGACAAAATCAGGAGCAAAACAAGACCGAAAAGACACAACTGGGACCACAAGGAGGCTAAAATTGAGCTAAATTAGGAAAATTTGAATTTAAATTGAGCTGATTTATACTGATAAATAAAATTGAAATGTCTGTTTGTAATTTTAAATTAAGCTAATCTTTGAAACGGCTGGACTGATTTTGACGGTACTTTCACTCGCAGATAGCTAATGTTATAAGGCGTAACTTTAAAAAAAAAAAATGATTTACTTTATATTTCGCAAATAAAGTCGAGGGCACAAACTAGTTATAGAATATAAATAAATAGCATTGTGCCAAAGTTGATCCAAATTTGCACTTCATTCTGTACGTTCTGGATATAACCGCATCATTGTTAAAACTTGAATCTGTCCTTTATATACAGAACATTTGACCATGTTAGCCCAGTGCTCAGATCTTCCTGTCACTCTGATAATTGACTTTACAGATTTTCATATTTCTGTGAAGCACTTTGAATTGCCTTGTGTTTGAATTGTGCTCTACAAATTTCCTTGGCAGCTCTAGAACACCTATTTCATTGTTGAACTGAGAACGACTACCTCGTAACTGACGAATGAATCACTCCCTCTATGACTAGTGTCAGTTATCGCCGTCGGCCTCAAAAATATCGCCCGCACGACTTGCTGTCTCTCCTGCTTCGATATACGAATAGCTGTCTTTGGTAGTCTCGATCGAACGGTGCCGCAGGGCAGTCTGAGCAAGGACAGGATCCTCGCGGTAGAGTACATCACCGGCTCCCCGTCGGCCGCCGTTACATCACATTGAAATTCTAAGCATAGTTTCCAATATAATAGTCTAGAATCGTTAATACAAGTTTCCCGCAACAACACACAGCTAAGGTGCCTTTAACATAGCGTGACTTTTATATCTATAGAATTATACATGCATATTTTTTATTACCATAATTATTTTCTTTATTTTTATTTTATCAACATCATCATAATCAGCACTTAATCGCCCACTGCTGGGCATAGGCCTCCCTTCTTTTATGTCACTTTCCCTTGTCTCTTGCCACTCGCATCCAGGTATCTTCTGTGATCTTCTTCATGTCGTTTTTATTTAATTAAAGTGAACTACCTATTATCCGCGACTTCATGGGTGAAAATTTAACCTGCCTTTAGTCTAGCCCTGTCCAAAAGTCTATTCGTACCGGATGTATACTAAGTTTAAACTACCTGCCAAATTTGATATTTGTATGTCTTGCGGTTTTAGAGAATTCGTCATAGTTGGCGTAAGTTACAACCCAGTTACGTTTTTTAAGCGCGTGTTAAGGTGGGTTTAGATCTAGAACAAGAGCATTCTTTTTCGATCTTTTCATGTAAACGCAAGCTTATTCTTAGGGTTTAATAGGAATTAGAATCTTTGTGAATGCAAACAGAACAGCGAATGAATGCTCTACATCCGTTTAAACTAAAAGAATTTCATAGAGTACGGGTAGAATGAGCATTCGCTCGTTTGATGGAAACCGACCTTTTGGATTTGTCACGGCTAAAGATTACGCTTAAATAGCTCAAATAAATTTTAGTAATTTATTTTACAAGAGCTCTTAGAGCTAACTTATCTAACAAAATATTTAAATTATGCTTGTTCAAAACCTAAATAAAAGCTTTCAAAAGGATTATTTATTGTCGATAAAATTGAAATGGCTTTGCGCTTTGTATTCAAATGCAGTCAGTAAATGCTCACAGCGATCGTAATTCATGACAGATGCGAATATATATTATTTAAGGTGCTTTATTTGCCTATTGAAGTAAATTTTTAATTTAGAATTTGTAAATCTTGAACTCTGAATAATACTACAATAAAAAAAGAGGACAAAAAGGCTTAAAAATCTTATCAAGAGCTGAAATTGACTGCAGGAAGGTTTCTTAGTAAGGAAATATCTATTGATATAATCTATCAACATTCAAGTCTGACACATTTTCTAGTACTGCACACACTAATCTCAGACGACACTCTCAAGTCACGGTAGATCGCGTGACACCGCGCCTGACACTTGGATTACGGCTCGCGATATTTCATCCTCACTATCAGACATCTGGTATTTATTTAATACCTTTTATAATCTAGGAACAATTTAAATCTAATACACTTTCTAACTCCTAATGGAGACTAGTTTCAGACCATATTTCATAGATACTATTAAGCGAAATCACGAGACACCACGCTAGACACTCGGAATACTATAAATTTCTTATTTTTATCAATTAATTCCCTGTTTGCCACGGATTTCTTTAATATAACGCCTGATTCTGTCAACTTAGATTACGTCTATCGATGTTTCCTCGTCACTATCAAACAGGGATATTAAATATTTATAACATAATAAAAAATACTACCAACTCAAGGAATACACCTGAGAGCACATTTTAATGTCTCGATAAGAAAGCTGTTAGATATACGTCTCATAAAAAACTTTCACAAGCAGGAAAATTGTAAAATACATTAAATTAAAATTTCATTACATTTAATTCGTGTCAAAAGTGAAAATTTTGTCATAAAAAGAGTGGCAACATAGTATGCCAAATCTAGAAACAGTTGTATTCAATCTCATCCTCTCGCAAGATTTATGTATGTATGAGTTTGTCACTCACATTTACGAGTAAGTCACTTTTTGCTTCATCGAAATCTAAATCACAACGGCGCTAAAGAAATTATCGCTTCGAGAAAAGATCATACTAAAAAGAATACACTAGTTTATGCCCAGTTTGTGCGTGAGTGATTCGGAATACCTTCTCTTTCACGAGATAAAGGTATACCCTCGCGGGAAATTACCGCCGAAATCTCACAACTACCTATAGACACTTTGGTGTTTCCTTTGTGCTGCGAATCAATTCCCATAACTCATTTGAATACTTTATTATGCGAATGATATTGTAGTATTGGTAAATTGATAATAACTTATTGATTTTTTTTTTCGTAGGTTGGCAAGAAATATTACAGAGTGAGTTTCTCTAACAGTCGACCCCCATTCTTCAACGCATTGATGGCAAGATGAATTCGGGAACTTTAAAAAGAATTAGGAGGGCCAAGGCCCAAGAATATAAATAGAGAAACTTTAGAGGGACCTAGACTTAGTAGTGGCTTTCACCATGTTAATTAAACAAAGACATCCCATACAGCTACATCACATCACAGTTATCTAGGCGCCAAGTGGAAACTTAGTATTTCTCAATGACATATTAACCTCTATCTACATTGGGTATTCTATTCAAAAGAAGAGATCTTCTGAATAGAAGACGTATCGTCAAAATGTTAAACTTGTTTTTCTCTTCAATTTTATATAGATGCAGGTATCTACGAGCTAAATGGAAGCAGCGAGTGTTCGTCCGTAAATAAAATGCAGTGGTCGCATTGTCAGAGCGCAAGAGCTATATCACGGCAGACGCGGACGAGCCTTTGAAAGCGCTGGAGACCAATCGTCCGCTCCGTTCCATTGCCGACGGCAGCCAATCAAGGCATTTCCAATTTTTCATCGCAAACGAATGAAATGTAAAACAACAGGGGCAATGAATCGGTCCGCTCTCTTCACCGTAGGAATATTTCAGATGCATATATAAAATATACTTACTCAGGCAATAGAGGATATTGGAGAGGCGCAGGTAATATTGGATTGGCACTTGTAAATAAATAACTAAATGGAAGAAGAAAAGGGAATGCGATAGATGGAAGGATAAGCTGAAGGCCGATTGTAGAAAGTTATCTCTAAGGCTTATAAGAAGGGAGAAAGAGCTCGTGTATAATCAAGAAGGAGGGCTCAGCACTCTACCTACTGAGCTACGCCACTCCATATAAAATTTCATATAAATTTGAAATAGTAAAAATAAATTCATATAAAATTGAATAATTCAATTTTACTTTAACTAAATTATTTAGTGCTGCAAATCAGTTTGTAGAGCGCTGAGTTGATGTGCTGTAAGTCCCGGTTTCAAATCCAGCTGTGGTAGATAATGTATTAATCTGTTAACTGCCACAGATGGACTGTGGTTATTCTGATATTAGGACGGAGAAGAATCTAATAAATCAGGGATCATTAAATTCGGTCAAGCCGATCTTGAGTTAAAAATGGTGCACCTAACCCGACTCTATTTCATTTCATTAACAGAATAAAACGAAATCCGACGTTTTGGCCCAAATTTGTGAACCATCATGAGGGCTCCTGGATGACTTCAATAACAGTGCCAGTGATCGTTTCTGTTTCGTTTTCTTTCTTTTGCTTGATATTATCGGTAAAGTTCAATGTAATTGATTTTAATGCCAGCAGTCATTCTACTCTTTCTAAAAAAGAAACAAAATTTTAGGTTGGAACTGTGGAGCAGAAGGAGTTTGGCTTTTGATGTGAGTGCACAGATCATTTTCTGAAGATTTCATAATATTGAACTTTATTTGTTGGTGGAAGATAATAATAGTTTATTTTAGACCAGATATGTGGTAAAGCATAAAATTTAAATCTATTATAATTAGATGTATTCACTAAATTTACAGATTTTAATGAATTCTCATGTAATCACTACAACTTAGATAATATATGAAGTAGAAGAAAGTAAATTAATAAGATAATTACCTTATAAGTAATGAAAATTAAATGGCATCAGCGCAATCTTATATTTTATTAATTAATTTAGATTAATTAAAGACAATCTTAAGCAATATCGTTGATTACCAAGCAAATTAACTACTTTTTTATTTGTTAAGAATATTGCTCTTAACTGATCAGTTATTTAAAAACTTTAAAGGTCCGTACATTTTTTATGTACTGATAGTTTATTATTATTGTTTAAAATTTGTATGGTAAATTTAAATTCATGTGTCCATTACCGGTTACAGAGGAAGTCATGTAACTAGTTATGGACACCCATTTAAAAAATTTAAAAAATTGAAATTTTACTCTGTGGTGAAGGAGGGCGCAATATTAAACATGGTATTTTAGCCTAAAATTGTTAACTTTAATGCTTACCCGGTAAGGTAAATGCTGTTGAGTAAAGTTTACAGATTACAAAGCATATATAAATGTTGGAAAATGTAGTTATACATCAATAACATTAGGTATAAAACTGCCACACATTGATCATCTAAATATTTTAAAATGTATTTGGTACTTTTATATTACTAATTTTGTATTGTATAAAAATATATTACAGAATTAGGGCGAGAGGTAATTTTTAATTGACCATTGTCACAATGAGAAGCTTGCTTAAAAGTGACCTCCTTATGCTATATTATTGCGCACTGAATGAGCGTTTTAAAATGTTTGTAGTCTCTCACGCTTTAAAATTCATGCTAGGCAAATGCGATAAAAATTTTCACAACTCCGCTTGCTAGACCGGTTTTGAGAAGAATTCCATTCAATGGTATCGTACGATCAGGTATTTTGTTTCGGCCTGTATTTTTAACACCATCATTTACAATGGAGCTAATTTTATGCTTGTGCAAAAATTGCCCAAACTGGATAGCCCGCACAGTAGTTCCTGCAGATGGGTCAGGTATTTCTCGTGAGACCTGGACGATGAAGGGGCCTTTATCGTCACCAGAGTATTTTTTAGGACCATCGGAAAAACTGGGGTGGACGTACATGTTCTGGATAGAAGGAGTAGCTGGATGTCATCCTGAAAATCAGTGCAGTTAGCGGAGAAGAAATTTAAGCGAGGACAGAATGATTGAACGTACATGAGAAATGTATGCAGCTGAGTTCAATATTGACTGTATTCTCAACTACACTTGCCACTGACTCTGGGATACAAAGGGATGTCACTGAACCAGCCCTGCACGCCTGGCTGCAGTACTTGAGGTGCCACAAGATTTGGTCTCATCCATGGTCACTCTTCTAGATTAAGTACATTATACGTGAAGATCCTAAACATACAGATATCCCGAAACGACGCAGCCAGCGTTACAACTTTACATATTTTCTTAAAGATTTAGTTACAATATTAATTACATTTGAAAATGATGATTTAACAACAATTGTTGAAACTATTGACAGTGAAATTAGAACAAAAAATGAAAACGATGATGTTCTACAGAAAGATATACGACGTTTTTTATCTAATAAGTTACGGAGCGTAAAAATCCAATCACCTAAAAAAATACGAAGTAGTCTAAACGATATATTAAAAAAATTGAATGATAATAATGCTAAGGACACTTACTTTCTGGGATTCATAAATTCTTTATATAAAAAAGATACTGAAACAAAACTAATAAATTTCATTAGCCGATTTAAAAAATTTCGCAGAAGTAGTAACAGACAAAGAAAAATATTAGAACAAGTTATTCGTAAAGCATTGCAAAGTATTGTATTCGATCATGCCTCAAAATTACCAAAATTTACGAAAAGAAAAATTCGAGCTTAGATTAATGATTATCTACATGAAGTTAATAACATTAAAGTTAAAAGTCCACCAGAAAGTATAAAAACAGGAAGAAAACATCAAAATAGTAACATAAAAATATCACGTGATAAAGATACGATTTTTTATAAAGATGATTTAGACAGAACTTTAAAATGGACTAGAAAAGCAAGTAAGGTAGTTTCTAAAATCATGAAGACTAGAAAAGGGAAAAAAATATTGGAAATGAGGAAAAAGAAATACAGTTATAACACACACGCGAAGAAGATATATACTCACATAACTTTGTACCCAAGTAGTTCAGAAATTAAAAAACGACCATCAAATACTCGTCTTAGAGGCGCGCAATCAGCGCCATCAAGTAAGGAAAGTCAAGAATCTGATATCAACAAAGAAAGTTCCATAATAGAACTAAGTTCTATAAGTCATAGTACAGAAATTAACGTTAATTTGGCAAAGGATAGCGACTATCATACAAAATCCAAAAATATTAAGCCGTTTAAAAATATAGGTTTCAGGTACGCCACTTAATAATATAAGTATAACACAATTATTATTTTTGAAGATGGGTTGTCATGGGTGCATTTTAAAAGCCCGGATTAACAATTTAAACACTGTGTTAACTGCAATCCGATCAAAACATTACAAAAAAAAAATACTTCTAAAATTGTTTCTAATTAAATTACATCTTTACAGATCGAAAAAAACGAAGAGCAATGAAATAAAAAATAATGATGATTCAAAAATTAAAAAAGAAATTTTCACGAATTTTCGAAAACGTAAAGAGGTTCCGACTTCAAAAGCATCCGAAAAATATTTTGGAAATTTGTACAATAATTTGAGAGTTAACGGTACAAATGTTAAAAAACAAATGTTTGAAAACATCATTGAAGAAAAGTTCATAAAGGAATATAAAATTGACATTGATGATAAATTGGCTGTACATACTAATACAAATAAAGAAGATATCACTAATCATACTCCAAATACTGGTTTTCAAAACAAGAGAACTAACGAAATAATTGAATTAGATGACCAGTTCGTAACTACTAAGCTGTTTTACAAGGACTTTATGAATACAGAAAAGTATAGACGTGCAAATAAACAAAGTAATAAGTATAATGTAGAAAACTATACTACAAGAAATGAAATAACGAACTCGGTTGTTATAGTAAAGCCAATTGGGAAAACCAAGGTACAAAATAATTTATTATTGCAATCAAATATTAACAATACATTATTTAAAACTCGCACAACTAAAATGCTATCCAAAATTACTAATATTTTTAATAATAACGCTATTGAAAGTGATGTAACTAAAATTATTCAAGACATAAAAGATATAGATTTTAAATATGACATAAAAAATAATTTAAATGAATCACTGAATTACGTGAATAGACGATTGTCTAAACAAGTCAACATAGAAGCTACCAGAAATGAAACATTAGAAAAATTATTAACAAACAGTCCTAATATCGACATAAATACGGAAAAAATAAAAAAGAATAGTCCAATAAATATAAAAAATAATATAACAAACTATGAAATAAAAAACAAAAAAGACTCGAAAAAGAAGAATTACAGCCATAACACAAACTCTAAGAAAAAATACACTGACATAACTTTGTACTCAAGTAGTTTGGAAATTGAAAAACGACCTTTAAATACTGGTTTTAGAGCCACGCATAGAGCGCCATCCATTGAGCAAAATAAAGAATTAGTTATTAATACAGAATCTAAAGCAAGTTCCGTAATAGAACTAAATTCTATAAGTCATAATACAGAAATTAATGCAAATTTGGTAAAGAATAGCGACTATCATACAAAATCCAAAAATAAGCTGATGAAAAATATAGGTTTGAGGTACGCGACTTAATGATATAAGTATAGCACAGTTTTTAATAATTGTTGTATAACATGTTGTTGAAGATGGATTGTGATTAGTGCATGATAAAAAGCCGGATTTAGTTACTTTTACAACCTTAGAACCTTTCCTTCGGATTCACTTTACTTTCAAATTATGTCCAAATATCAATTACTATTATTATCAGCTATCTATGTCTCACTGCTGAACCAAGGCCTCTCCCAAGCCCCTCTACATAAAGCGTTCCTCGGCCACCTCTGACCAGTTCACCAGTCACTTATCGAGGTCGTCCCGCTATGTTTTCCGTGGTCTGCAACGTTGCCATATTAATAATATTATAACCAATATTTATATAAATTTACATAAGTCCAAGTTACCTATAATAACAGGTAGGACTAGATTACTACCAGAGAGTTTTGAAATTTATGTTATATTATTAAATGGAAAGATACTCTAGAAATTAGGCGCGTAATAGTTACTCTTAGTGTTGTTCGTTTTATCATTGTAAATACAAATGTTTTAGCTGTTAAGCAATAAAATAATTATGTATATTAGTGTGAAACTATTTTTTTTTTATAATTATACATACATAAATTTAGAAAAACTGGCTATTCTTTATCCATCCTCTCGCCTACCTCTCCCGCTGATTACTGAGGGCCACAGTGATGTTGATAGTAACTTTTCTTCATTTTCCATCAGATGTTTTAATTTTAGAACTAGCTATTACAAGCAATAGAAAGCAGAGTCTAAAAGTTATAAAACAAAAAGTTTATAATATTATATTCAGTTTGTTGGAATCATAGCTTCATGGAGCTTTGGAAATTACACTCAGGTGACAAGTTTTATTTCTGTATAGTGTACTAAGACCTGGCCCATGTCCCATACATATCTGAAACACCTCCTTGCACACAATTTTCTATTTCATTAAAGATGAGAAGCTGTTCTATTACTTTTACACAATAATGTTTTATAAAATTTATTATAATTTAAGTATGAGGAGCGCACATTATTATAGAATAAAATATTGTAATGGGTGGAAAATTCTTTTAAAATAATGTCCTCTGTGAAGTCACGGTGATTACAATGTTAGTAAATTTAATAGTACCATTAACTTGAAATATAACATCCTTCCACCATCTATAAAGAAATGGGGTCATTGCGCTGCTAATTTACTTTTAATTATAACTAATTGACTGCCACGATAATCTTAAGTGAAATTCGACCTTTTGCGCAATTCTTATCATCTTGCAACCAGTTTAATTAACTGTAACTACTTCAGCAAGATGTTAAGAAGGCGCTACCTGACAATAACGTCCCGCTACTTTAAATTCAGTTGCGTTACCAACTTTCTAATGACCTACTGGACCTGAATAATAAATAAGCCTTCATAACTAAAACCTTCTCAATTTAACGCGTCAACAAAGTTAATTTGTATTTAATAGAGTATAACATGTATATTAACATTCGACTGACGTGTTAAGATCTCGACAAAGAGTTGGATTAAGCGCCTTATGCAAAAGGCACTATCATTTTGCGGGATAAAAAGTTCCGCGAAAACCGTACAGTTGAGGATTGCCAGCCATCGAGATGGTGAGGATGCGGCGGTCTGCCGTGTCGTCCGACCTTTAACTCAATTTTAAATGATTAAATAAAAAAAAAAAACAAATTTGGTTAAATCCTTTTCTACTACTACGTTACTTTGAAAAGATTTCTTCGGCGTAATATCATTGAGAAAAAAAACACTTCTTAAAGCTTGGCTTATTCCAATTCACAAGGACTTAATGCTCTTATTTGGTATTAATATATTATTTCAAAATTGTCATACACGATTTCTTATTGAATAATAATAAGTTTGACTACTGTTTTTTAATTTTATAACCATTCTAGCTTTGACTAACTTCCCGAAATTTATTTTCAACTTTTTTATTTTTTTTATTTAAGTATACAGCTTTCTATACATTTAATGTCACCTTACCAATCTCGGCGCTCATTTGGCCGAAGAAGGTGTTAAGAAAAGAAAAGGACGCCAAGAAAGAGATGGTTAGAGGTGGTGAAAAGAGACGTGGAAGAAATCGTAGTAAAGGGCTGGAGGAATATGGCACAAGATCGAAAAGAGTGGAAAAAAATAACTATTACCCTAGAAGGTAGGCCTGTAGCGCTGACGTATATATAAACCCCCACACTATCAAGTGGTATACAAACACGTTCACAGCGACAGTAGTTTTTTGACAACCCTCTCTAATAAGTAGATTGGATACATATGCGATGTCTTTATCAGATTTTAGATCATGGTTAGGGAAAAGGTTTTGTAACTCTTCTTCATTAGGTTTGATTAAAAACGGTTTGTATTTAATAATTTCTTTTAGAATAGGATGGCTGGTATCAATAATTAATTTAAATCCTATTGATTTTGATAATTTTGCAATTGTTAATAATATTTCACCATCAATACCCACGTGTAATATAACGCAATTAATTTAATACAAATGACATGAACTTCTAGCGAATTATTTGTCTTACGATATTAATGTTTATTTAATATGTTATATTCAAAAACCAATTGTTTTTTAAATTGCGTAATTCCATTATTTCTTTTATTATTATATTAATGAAAAACACTTAAGCAAATATCTATAAAATAATACAAAGTATGAATAGAATTGCTAACACGCAGCGGAGAAATTTGTAATACCTGCAAACATTTAAAACATGTGATTTCACATCAAGGTTTCAAAAATGTTACAACCTGTGACAAGGACAAGTGGGGCGAAATAAGAACATCTTTAAATTCGTGTGACATAATTTATGGTTGGGTTCATACATTCAATACTTAAATGCGTTAAATCGTTTAGTAGTCTAAAATAATTTTAAAAAATCTTTTCTATCTATTCTTTTGAGCTGGTATAAAAAAATTAGCATAAAGGTATATTTCGTTTAAGTTGACGTAGTTTATATACCTTCTATTCGTCTGATCTAGAACATACCTAGTTAACTCTCCTAAAATATCTAACTTTTATAGGAAAAACTCAAAATTCAGGTTGAATTTGCCGGGTAACCTCCCACGTAAATTATTGTAACCCAACCCAACTTTATAGTAGAGCGTTAAGAACATGTAAATTGAAATAATTTCGATATACATATTTGGCTATAATTCCGATTGTAAAAAATATCACATTTTATCACGAGAGCTACGCCGTGCAATAGCACTAGACACCACTTTTTTAAAACAACCTCCTCACTTGATTGTTCAGAACTGTTAGATAAAATTAATGTATGCGTACCTAAGCCTTTCAGACATTACTCGGTATTTCAAATACCTAAAGCAGCAACCAACTATCGACAAAACTCATATCTATTAAGAACATGTAAAATTTATAATCGTTCATGTTCAGAATACAACTTCGGTATCTTTCATGACAGCGTTAGATCATTGAGACAGAAAATGAGCAATGTGTTTTTTAAAACATGATATTATGTATTGTAATTATTTCGTATACTTAAATTTAAAGTTTTATACGACCTAACAAGGCTTAGCATATTTCTACATGTGGAGACATATTAATAGGTAACACTGTGTTTTATTATTGTTATAAAATTTGTTGCTCCGATTGTTTCCGTAATAAAATAAAATAATGAAATAACATCGTCATTATATATTTTGCACATTTGTGTATACAATTACAAATTCAATAATGACGATTACATTGATGTTTACAATAATATATGAAAAAGTGACTGTCATATTACAATTTAGTTGTTTGTAACGCTTCACTGTAAAGCTGGACATTTGGGGTTACAACAACTTACGTCGGAAGTATCAATATAAGTAGACGCAGTTGATTTAGTAAATCTGCCAAACGTTTTAGAGACATAAAATATAATAGAAGAGGTTTAATCTCTCCTAAACAAACTTTTCATACAGTGACCAAACTCAAAATCGAGGGTATATATGCCGGATATATTCATGGTTGATATAGAGCTCACCTGATCTAATAAACGTTTAACGGCCCGTCGCTTATAAGGGCTATTAACGGTCATTTTAATGGGTTAACGGTCGCACGATCCGCTGAAAGACCCCGCCGTTAACCCGGCTGTAAAATAGCTCACGCACCGCGTATACTATGTAGCTGGCGTTATGTAACGTATGCTTAATGTGGAATTAAAGTCAATGAAAATACACCGTCGGTACTTCACCTTTCTACTACCGTTTAACCAGGCGCCTCGCCGAGCGAGTTTCTATGGTTTATAGATAGGTATTCCAGCAACACATAAGAAAGGTTAATTTTCTTTTCTATCTACTAAGCAGTAATCTATCATTATTCACTACAAGATCGATCACAAAGATATTTTCTGCTTAGATCTCAAAACAGTTAGAAATTGTTGTCTGAAATGTTAATGTTACACAGTTTTTCATTAATGTTCTCTTTTGTTTTGGTATAAATTTACCACTGGGGTTTAAGGTCTTCCATTAAGTCTCATATAAAGAGTTGTTTTGTTGTTTGAATCAAAAAGAAACTGGTCGGAAATAAAATCGACTGAATAAAACTAAAAAAAACAGAAATGGCGCGCATTCTATGCCATTGTAAAACTTTGATTCTTCATATTTAGTAAATAAATGAAAAGAGACAGCGATATAGTTGTCACAAAAGTAGATTAAGCACCTTGCTGAAGTGAGTAATTCGCTCGGATACCTACATGATACTCAGGTATTAATAACTCACTTTGCGCTCGATGCAACTATCTAATATTTTTAATGCTAAGCTGTAGATCTCTATACCAGCATCTGTTATTCAATTCTTATTAAGTTTAAGACTTTCTACTAGTTGTATTCAAATAGAAATTCAAATGATATTTTATTTAAGTAAAATTTCACAAACTCTTTTAAATTGTCAATTATTTTAAAGCTACCACTGATTCGGAAGAGTCAAACCACGAGAAGAATCAACAAGAAACTCGTTAGCCACTCTTTAAAAACTAGTTCTTTCAAAACTGATTTTTAATTACATTTTTGCATGTAAAGTACATAATTGGAGCCCCTTAATTCCAAGCAGTTTTATCTTTAATAGAGTCTTCGACTTTATAATACGCCTAACAAATAAGCGTGTTTTTACATGCTGTTTAATTTAACTATAGACAGATTTAATATGTCATCTGGAATTTTGTTAAAGAAGCAAGATTATTCGCGACAAGCGATCCATATATCAATACACTATTCAGAATGATTACGAACAAATAAATATCTCCTATTTCATTTCTAGTCTGTATCGTGAATGAATAGGAAACCTGAACTGAAATAGAAACGAGATTTATATTTAATTCATGTATGATAGATGTAAATGATAAATAGAATGGCAAAAAGCCTAACAGCATCTCAATTATATACCAATCTATCTCAGTTAGTCACGTCATCGCCTTGAGGTGTTCACTCTCTTTCAACGTAAGTTATGCTAAAAACGCTTCTAAAACTTCTAGCACTCTGTGACTGGGATAGAAGAGGAAATGATAACTATAAAAGCAGTTGGAAGAGATGTATGGGGGAACATGGAATAAAATTGTGTTACGCCTTGTCACAGCGAAGCAATGATTTTGAATGGTTCTGAATATGGTAGGCTCTTATTTCCACTGCAGCCCTACTGTAAGTCTCTGTATTTTGATGTAAGGTTACTATTACAGTCACTGTTATGATTGTCCAGACTACCCGCCTTCGAGATCACTCGCTGAAGGTCCTGCTCGAATGCCCGTACAGGCCTTTTCTCCACTGGCGCTTCTAATTGCTCGTCTCTTTGCGGCAGCTCGCTTTGCGGCGGCTCGCAATCGGTCAAACCACCGACGTGGACCACCGGCCGACAGGCAATGTCGCCTTCGTTAAGGTGCTCTCGCAGCTCCTCGGCCAGCGTAAACGCTTCGTCCACGTCCGGTTGCAGTGTCACTGGAAAGGTACAGAAGCAGAACTGAAGTCCAACAAGGCTATATTAAAAGTGTGCAGTGGAGAACATGATGTACTTCTATGCTGCTGAAGTCTACACTAAGCAGAGTCACCAAATTACCCAGATAGTCTTTCACCATCCCTTTTTGTCAGGGGAATCACAGACTAAAATCCAGCTAATACATCTCTTTCTCATCTCAGTGATTTCTTTAACTTTTAGGTTGATTCTTCTCCAGACATGACTCAGGCATTTAGAGTTAAGAACTTCGGAACAGAGCATACAAGGATACTGTAAGCAAGGACTTGGAAACAGGCTGTGTACCCATCCTGGTTACAAAATGAACATGAACTCATTAGGAAATAGTAGCAAATAATACGGTGAACAAAAGGATCTAGAAGACTGATGTAGATTTTAAGCTAACAAAAAAACCCAGAATGACAACCAGCAGCATGAACTAAACCATTAAAGGAGGAGACTGAATAATGACAAGAATTGAGGTGAAGATGGCCGAGAATTTATTAGACCCCAGAGATGCGGAAGCACTAAGGATAGTGTGCAGCGAGGAGCGACATGTACTAAAGACGACAAAGAAACTCCATGGAACATCGTCATCTCAGTTAAAGGCGTATAGAGGAAGCAGCTGGGTCCCAGAGGAGGATCTATTTCAGTTGTTTCGGGAGCATAATATTTTCAGAACAAGAAGAAGTATTATACTTACTTCTTCTAACTTGCTCAAAGTATTGCCATGCTGTCATTATAATCAGTTTCATAAGGACTGATTTGGTGAAACTACAGACTGCAACAGCATTGTAGAAAAGATATGAGATTATCTCTGATCAAATTTGAACAGATTTATACTCCTACCACTTACTTAATAATAAAAATATTTATTAAAATAATGGACACTTTTGTGTTGGCCGCGATCATCGGTTGAGATCGACGTGTTCTAATCACTAGGCCCTCTCAGCTCTATAAACTGATATTGGAAATGTTAATTTTTAATATTTAGATATTTTTTAGGTAATTTTGCAGTTACGTTATATATATATTTTTTAGGTTAGCTGTTAAATGGCACGTGAATTGTCCAAAATCACGTCGCAATTGAAAATTACAGAACTGTTGAAAGAAGAAGAAGATTTCTTTTTGTCCGTCTTATGATTATTTTTGTGTCGGTAGAAATTACACTGAATGTAATTATAATATTAAATATACAAAACATACTCTGGAAAGATTGGGGTTTTTAAATAATTATGAAAAAAGCTGTTTGGTTCCAAAGAAATTATGTAAATTTTTGGGGTTTGTGTTTGATTCTTCATCTATGCAATTAAAGTTACCTGAATGTAAGAAAATTAAAATTAAGGAATCAATTATGCCCGGTAAGAGGGGAATCAATGACGTTAACCGGTGATATGTGGTTATAAGGGAGGAAGGCGAGAGTATTGGGTGCTAAATGAGCAATCAGGCTTGATGGGGGTAGTGGTTGAACTAGTCTCAGCTTTTTGTTTTATTTATTTTCTGTGTGGATATTTTGTAATTATTTTCTTTATTTTTCATTTATTTTCTTTATATATTTTTATTTTATTTTTTGCCTTTTTCTTTAGTATGTATTTCATCCACTGTTTGCAGTGAGTTCACTAGCTCCAACGCTACATTTAATAATTGTTCCCGAGCGTCATATGAGCACTTATAGTAAGCATGAACACTTTGTAATTCTGTTTCAACAGAAATATCTTGAAATGTTGGCTGGCTCTCATGCTGTATCCGCTAGAGGATTTAATTGTAGAATAACAGCTTGTACTTGCTGGAAATCTTCAGCATCATAAAAAGCTGTTGTGAACCGACATATTGCTTACGTATATCAAAGATCTTTAAAAGGATAATATAAATAGCAATTAATATTATCTTTTTAAATATCTCTGGTGTGGCCACATTATAATTTTATAATCGTTGCCAAACGGTATGCATTAAAGGTGTATTGAATGTTAAGTAGGAATTTATATTATTAATAAAACATTCAACAATTGACCTCTAAATTGTTAAACGAAACATGTACATATGTTTTCGAAAACAAATCACACGACGAAAATATATTTAGAACAACGTTTGGTGAATGAAAATGTCAAAATTTAGCTGTCATACTTTTATAAGACAATTTTTCCTTCTTTTAATACTTCCGTTCCTTGACCCCGTAATCATAAAGTTATTTACCAGGTAGGAACGAAAAATTGATCATCTACTTAAAAAATCTTCAATTGCAAGAATTTTTCCTACCCTCTATTTTCTTACGTGCTTGTGTGTGACCAAGAATTTTCCGCATGAATTCCGACCTTGATAATAATGTACTACTATTTACCATTTGTGTTTTTTATATACAATAAACAATGTCATTTAGTGATTCACGCGACCACACAACGCACAAAGATTGCAAATAGCCTAACCACAAAAAATGCTTACATTATTACATTATAATATTGTTTTAATTTTCTTAATAAATATTTTTTAACTATGCATTATAGTTTCCCCCTCCAACTAAGCTTAAAAATTGTACTTGAAATGGGTAACACAATACCCCAGTGACATCAACTTTAAAATATCTTTCACGATCGACACATTCACCAAAGTCCAGCTCTGTGGGTCTAGCACGAACATCTATCGTCAATTTGTTATCTTTTACGTTCGAAACCAAACATCAAATTTAACCTTCATAACGTCCAAGAGTCGATAGTGCGAATTCCAATTTAATCCTTGCTAGCAATATTTAGTAACTAAGTAGTGTAAGACGATCGCATTAATCTTTAATTTGATGTTCGATATCAAACGTAAAACTGCGAATAAATATACGTTGCTTTTTGAGGACCCAGCACGAACATTCTCGATAGTTTTACTTACTTTTACATTCAAAACCGAATGTCAAATTAAACATTAATGCACCAGTTTTACACAACTTAATTGTTACATATTGCTAGCACGAATTAAATCAGAATTCATACGTATAGAATTCTCGACGTTACGGCCATGAGTTGTGTAAAATGGAAGCACAAAACTGCATTTGACATTGCATTTTGAACGTAAAAGTTAGTAAAGCTATCGAAAATGTTCGTGTTAAGCCCTCTGAGCTGACTTTCTGTTGTGTTCGCACGCACGTTTCGTTGGAAACCAATGATCCGAAGGTATACTCTACAAAAGTTATTCGTAAAGCCATTGAACGATGATTAAATCGGTTAACCAACGTTTAGTTTAAAACTGGGCTAATCTCTTCGCATGGTGGTTATAAAAACGGTACTTATTAATGTTCAACTAACTGTGAATTTGGACTTTAAAGCTTATTGAAAGTTAACTACATAGGACAGCTTAATTGATAAGTCTAATGTCGATTCAATGCAATTAGATTTCTGTTACACTAACGAGATATATGAAATGTTAGCTAATCAGCTATCAAGTTTTGATTGTAAATCAGTTTATGGGGTTAAGGCTCGATTAAGACAGTTTCACATGATGATACATCTGCCTAAAAATTTTTATGGTCTACTATTCTATGGTTGGCGTCATTTTCTACCTTTTTAGCGTCAACCAGAAAAAAAATAACAATACTTCCTGTTTTTTTTCCAATTGGCAGATTTGAACCAACTAATAATGTTATCGGCAGACCCTAATATAAAAAAAATGGTCTACTATTTCGTGTTTGATGTTATTTTCTATTTTTTTAACGTCCACCAGAAAACATTTAACAATTAACTAAAGAACTACTTCATGTTTTTTTTTTCCAATTGACAGATTTGAACCAACTAATAATCTTATCGGCAGACCCTAATATAAAAAAAAATTGTGATCTACTATTTCATATTTGATGTCATTTTCTATTTTTTAACGTCCACCAGAAAACATTTAACTAAAGAACTACTTCATGTTTTTTTCCAATAAACAGCTTTGAACTAAATAAAAATGTTATCAGCAGACTCTAATGTAATTTTTTTTATGATCTACTTTCATGTTTGATGTCATTTTCTATCTTTTTAGTGTAAACCAGAAAACATTTAACAATTAACTAAAGAACTACTTCCTGTTTTTTTCCGAACTGACAGATTTGAACCAAGTAGAAATGTTATCGACAGACTGTAACATAAAAAAATTGATTGGTCTTTTTGAAACCGGGTCTTAGAAGCGAGGCATTTCTTTGATCTCATTTGAAAAGACCGGCGTCTTTGAAACGACAGAGCTTTAGGAAAATCAATATACTTACATTATTAGCGGTGACAAAAATATCATCAGCTAATTGGGGGCACATTGAATTGGTGGTTTGCCAGGAGTGGCGCTTACGTTCCGTACGATCTTTAAGAAAATTCTAATAACATATTATTTAATTTTTTTTAAGACTAAGATGATATATTATAAAGAGGAGGTCGTGGCCTAATTAGGGGGCGGCATTTGAGTCGATCACTAGGTTAAGTTGCTCTTGCTGCGACCGGGTGATAGATGGGTGTCCCATTCTAGCACTGGCTTGTAATTGGTATTCAACCTCCTCCGTGATTCGGAAGGCACGTAAAACAGTGGGACCCGATTAATGTCACTTTGTGATATTAGTCGTAAGGTTGTAGAAATCGTGGAATCCAAGTTTCAAGCCTGTCAGTTATTAATACATATACACACAAGGACACTACTATACAAAAAATAGCTGAATATAATAAATTTATAATACTACAGTGTTCTGTGACTATTGTTTTACGAAGCCTCGATCTATAAAAGGAATATTGTATTCAGATAAGGTTATAAGTATAGACTAAATTATTGGCAGGACATGTTCAATATTGATACCATAAAAATAAAAAAGTGCTTTGATAGAACTCCCTCCTGGTGCGGTGAAAACTAGATCTATCTAGATGTTTTCTTGTATCCATTAAAAATGTCAAAATGTTCGGTTTATGATTTTATGAATTTCGTGCCCAACATCATTTCTTTTTTTTGTGATCTATAGGTCTATATATTTGACACAAACGATCGAATATCCACTTTAGGCGGTGGAAACTAGAACTATCTAGAAATTTATGGGTATCCATTAAAAATGTCGTAAAAATTTTCAACCCCTATAATAACCCTTTAACGTTTTATTTTTGCGACGAAAAGTTACTCATGTTTCAAAAGCCCAATCTATATCTAAGCCAGAATTCATCACGCTTATTATAGTCCAACAGTAATAATAATATATGTAAAAATGTGACATATAGACAGACAGAGCTACCTTCGCATTTATAATATTAGTATGAAAACAACTCAAAATTAAATTTTTAATGAATACCATAGGGTATCCTTCCCGGCTGCACTCATGTACGAACAGTTCTTTACAATTTCCAGCCTTGACCTTACCGAGGTTTATGTTTAAGGTGGAACCAGGCGATAAGTACTTCAACTGGTTCGCATAGTTGTGCCCTGGCTGTCCGCACACTGATATCCACTTGCCGATCATGAAAGAAACGGTATTATTACTTATGTTTCGTATGTGGACGCTATCTGCGCCGTGGCCGTCCTTCGCCACGGAGGTCGTCAAAATAGTAATAATTTTTTATTTACGTTTGGTCTATTGAATTATTTCTTGCATCTGATAAACCTACAGCGATGAATAGGTTTCGTTTTTCTATTAAATTAATTGATTGTCATGTATGTAGCTATAAAGCTTTGATTTAAAACCGGATAATGTAAATAAATGGGTTAAATTTCATATTTTATTCAATGTTATTATCGCTTATTGTAACATACATTTAATTACCCAGACCTTATGAAAGTTAGGTTGGTCTTGATTTACACCTGCAACTACCTACTACAGCCTGGAGACGTCCATAGCGTCCTACTAATATCCAAAAGCTCACAGCCTAAAGCATTCACTCATCTCAATAGCATTCTACCTTTCTTCTGGTACTTACTGTCTTCCTTCCACATACATCCTGGTAATTTCCTCTGCTGGTATTCCTGGGTTCTGGCCACCACAGAATGGCTATCTAGTGAACAAGATATAAAACTAAAAAGATTAATAAACTCCTTCATATGAATTATTTTCTGTCTTCCCAGATGCTCTTACATATTTTGCTGATATTCTGAGAAAGGATGGCGTTATCCCAAATAATGATGGCAATACATTCCCTGTGCTTTCTCATTTCAATTCTTAAGGACCAAAAAGAAAAAATAGCTTCCTATATACTTCATCTCCTCATCATTTATTCTGTTGGTTTTAGACTGCTATGAGTGGAAGAGCTAGGCGCATTTTATCCTTGGTGCCTGAAAGGGATGCAGACTCTGACACGAGTGACGGAGCTAGTAGTTGTGATGAAGCGGAAATGATTGGATCAGCAGAAAGTTCTCCAGCGCCTTCGATAAATTCCAGTCTCGAAAGGTTGAACCTACTACAAATATCTGATGATGAGACAGGAACACATGCACAAGATATTTATATCGGTTAAATTTAGATCACAAAATTAATTTCATACTTCCTCAGTAACAATTAATCAATTAGTTTATTTGTAAAAATTATAGACATATAAGATGCTAAAATTAAAAGAACAAGAACTAGCTAAACAACGGCCTATTAATGAAGCAGATACAATATTAAAATAATCGAAATGTTCATATAATATAGGGTTGCCATCCTTCCGGGTTTCCCCGGATTTGTCCTAGTTTAGAGGGCGAGTGCAGAGATTAGTGAGTTAGTTTCTCATTTATGAATTAATGGCCACTGATATAACTCGCCTTTGAATTCGTTAAAGAGAGCAGCGTGACATCACAAGTCGTTATATCGATTGCAAATCGACCTAACGTATCGATTGCTGGTCGACCCAACGCATCGCGTTGCTATGACAACTAGTAGCCAGTTGTTAGTTGCAGAAGTTGTTTCCCAGCCAGTGGACCTATTCCAGCTATTCGCGCTCGATGGCCGCGAGGTCGATCTCGGCGCGGGTCGCGATGATCCTCACCAGAGCTTTGTCGTCGGCCACCATCCGAAAATCCCCATCTGAACACAATTTTCCTTACATCGAACGACTTAAGTCTAAAGTCTGTTTAAGGACTTCCAGATCGTCATTGAAAAATCGTGTTTAAATACCCATATGGCTGTATATAAAACATTATGAATCACGACTTCGTTTAGTTTATCTGCATAAAAATTAAAAACTAGTGTCATCAGATACCCTTATTGTATTAATCAAAACTCACCAATGATAACAACATCCTTATAAACCTAGTAACACAACTCGCTTCACCCAATTTACTATTATCTTCGCCTTCCTCCACGCCCTGAAGGTATAAGGCACAATGACTAGACCTGAAAATAATACAATTCAAATTCAAATGATATTTTATTCAAGTAGACTTCTACAAGCTCAATGGTATATTAGTATCCACTGAAATCTGTCTCTGGAAATCCGGACAACAACATAGTCTTAGTTTATTTACTGAGATTAAAAACCTAAAGATATTGTTTTACAGAGTCGTAGAAATATCTGAAGAACGAAGATCGAATCCTCAAACAAAAAAGGAGTTTCCTATTCAATACAACAAAATTTAATTGACTATAACTTATCAATGAACCTGGAATTCAAAAAAAATAAATTGGAACCATAATAAAACAATGGCCAAGACTGTGTCAAGACACACTTATATGGAAGGGTTCCATATCTTATACACTATAAACGTATTTGTTAAATAACTTCAAAAGTCGTTGTCCGATTTTGTTCAAAATAATTTTCCTAATGAGTTTTTAGCCCTTTCTATCACCATGGAAAATTTTAAGTCTCTACATCTAATAGTTTGAAAGTGTTAGGGAGGGAGGACAATCTTACGGGCAGACAGACGGACGGACGGACAGAGCGAAATTATAAAGCTTCCGTGTAGTACTACGGAACCCTAAAAAGGACCTTTCTTGCTCTATGACAGAAGAATATTTAATTTATTTCTTGAATAGGAAATACTAAATATATGTAAAATATTTACCTCAGTCTTTGTATAACATGCATGCAAAGCCTTTGAAACATTTGCCGGACCATTTGATTTGGACATTTTATTAAAACCTGAAAAATAAAGGTAATTACGTATAGCGGCGTGAAGAACACTATGTTGTATTTATGTCAGGATTTCAGAAAGATATTTAGAGAATTGTAATTCACTTTAATAAAAAGATATGATCGATCGATCAATCGATCAATCAAATAACCCAATCAAGCATCAATCAATCAGTTATATACATACATATCTTATATAGTATATACCTGCATTGGCCACCAAGTATCGTCAGCCATGTGACTAAGAAACCACTCGGAGGCGGCCGCGGACGCGTTGAACTGCTTCGTAACCAACTCTACCCACGACACCATCGTTGGCTAAAACGTATGAATTTTACAGATTATATACTAACTTCCAAAAGACAACCAATATTTTGAGTCATTATTAAATTAGAATGAAAGGTATGTTAAAAATTTTAATACCACAGCACGTGAAAAGAAATACATATAATTTTTTCTTAAACAATTGAGGCTTGACCTTAGACAGAAAAACTACACTTTGTCAACAATATTCTATAGATTGTGAGAAAAGTGCACAGGCACAGTACATATGCATATAAAGACCCCATGTCGATAATCTAAGTGAATTGATATATATTCATCTTTTTATGGTATGTTGGTACTAGTAAGATACTTTGATTCTGTAATTTCAGATCTCTATTTATTACCGTTTGTGGATAAAAAAAAGATATCTAAAGAAAAAATTTTCATGGTCCGATTCACTTAGCTTATCATCCTATCGCCTTTGGACTAACTTCCTCATACTAATTAGTTAACTAATTTTGTATGAGGAAGACCAGCCTATTGCTGCTGCTGTTGGTGGTTCTCTTGTCATTTTGTTATTTTGTAACAAATAAACAAATAAATAAAACTGTACTAAACACTTTAAATATTACTGTATTTTAAAAATTACTGTAAGTTGCTATATTAAGTAGTTGCCTATTTCTTGTTATCCTAATATATTTTTAAAGGACTAGTTGTGAAATATGTTTTATAAGAAAATATTTTTTTAATTTAATTTTAACTAACCTTTTCCTTGGCGTGAATGAAGGTTTCAATGAAGAACGACGTTGAAAGCCTCGCAGCTACCTCGGTCACCTCCGGTCGCAGAGTGAGTAGAGACTGAGGTACTGAACTGCACATCTGACCCATGAACCTACGCCATATATAGATTCAGTGTTCTTATAAATTACAATATTATGGATATTGTAGAGTATCAACGTAAAAGTGCATAAGACAATAGGCATGACGACAAATATAGCAAACATTATAAATATAAGAATTAAAATTTACTCCAAAGACTCGAAGTTGTCATGACGTCACTTTATGCTAACATTGCGTTCCACTAAAAGTCATCTCGAAGTTTTTGCTGCGACTGTAACCATCGTAGTCGTTAAATGTCGAATGTCTCGTCTCGTCTATCATACGGTCTCCTGCGTATGAACAGACCCAATCTGCGCATGATGACTGATATCATCACCGGACACTGCCTGCTTAACAAACACTTTTTCAGCTAAGTGCTACAGACAGCCTACTATGCAGGGGATGCATGGAGGCAGCAGAAACACCACGCCACACCATGCTGGATTGCACTGAAGTCACGGAAATTAGGGCTAAAACTCGGCACACCGAGGTCTAACAAGACTTATAAGTTTTCCACCACTGGATATTATATTATAGGAGTCAATACGTTTAAACAAAAGCTATGCTGACCACGAGGTTGGCTAGGGTGGCTGCTTATCTAATGCCACAATTGCTTAAAAAACAAATAAAGGACGTTAGGTAATTTTAAGTTATTGTCTTTTTGTGTTACAATAAAGACTTTTGTATCCAATAAAAATTCATTTATGAAGAACACCTACCAGGATTATTCATATTACTTGTTACGATGATTATTATTCGGTAAGACTAATAAACATTTCATATTTTTTCACATCATTATTATCTAAGCCTAGTTGATTTTTTTTTTTATTAAAATTTTTTTAATTAATTCATTAATTTTATAAATTTATTGATTTATGAATTTAAAAAGTATGTATGAAAATATCATGCAAGCAAGAATTTCATTTTAAAAATATAGTACTATTAAATTTTTTGCACCCTCAAAGTGTCCTGAATCCGAGATTGGAGTGCGCGAACGATTGGTCTCTGCTCGCACCGACGAAGAGGCCCGACTGAAAGAGGCTGCTGGATCTGTTCTGCACACAGCAGGATTTGCTACGATAACACTTTCTTTGCAGTCGCTGCTTGGTTTACCAGCAAAAAGTCCGTATGAGAGCAACATCTGTGGTGCCCTCCCCAGGCGTCCTGAATCCCAGTTTGGAGTGTAGAGACTATACTGTTTCTGAACACGATAGTTCCCATTTGCTGTGCAGAGAGGTGTTTAGTCCGAGATCACGCTTAACAGTCAGGTTTTTAGCCAATTAATTGTACCCACTTTTAGAGGCTGGGAGACTCCGGGAGGGACTGCAGATCCCTCCACGGTTCATTCCTGGCTGTTAACAGAATAATACTCGTAAATTAGCTGCCATAGCTAGATTTGAATCCGGGACCTTTGTGGTTCTACTGGCACCCCTAACAGTTCTAGAGTTCTCTATTTTTTTATGTCACATAGAAGTGATAGCTACGAAGTTACGGAGCATCAAATTTTGCGAAAAACTAAATAACGTTTTTCGCAAAATTTGGTGCTCCGTAGTTTCGGGTCATAGAACCTATTTGTATTGCATCCAAGAGAAAAAGTATTTAACATAATGGATAGAACTCACTGGGTTTTTTTTTTGAACTCTATTTAATGGTTGAAAATTTTCTAAGCTAGGATTTCATCATCTTTTACTAGTGCATTTAATTAAGCAACAATGCAAGTATAATTATGTAAAAAAATCCTAAAATATGTGCATTTTTATAACGCAAACATTCTCTTTGAAGCAAAAACGTGTTGCTCTGTGCATCACATGAATACAATGTCGGCTGAATTTTATTTCGTAATACTTTTACGTAATAGGTAATCAAATTATTTTTTTTTTATTTAAACGATGACGCCATTAAAGATAAGCTTTAAGTTAACGTAAACGTGACGGAGCAATTCACAAAAAAATAAATCTTAAAGTTTATATTAGGTATAATTATGTCATTGTTTTGGTTATTCTCGTTGGTAATGCTATCTACGAAAACAAAGTATGTTGCTGCTAAAAATACCAAAAACACAAAAATTAATATGTAGATTGATCTAGTTTAAATAGCTTCGAACCCGGCCGGAGAAGGAGAAACGGGTTTTTAATAACCTCGGGTTATAAAAGTATAAAAATTATGTCAATTAATACGATTACTAATTACCAGTAATTTTTGAAAGAAACGTATTTAAACGTTTTACGATTTGTTTAACGATTTTATGTAGGGGCATTTCTCTGTAAGCTCGTACAGGCTCCATATAAATGTTGTCCTGGCGATTTTTTTAAATATTTGCCAATAAAAAGTCTTTAAATCACAATTTCCGATAAATAAATCTACGAACACAAGTAACAATATTAGCATTCATGAAAATTTCCAATAAATCACGAAATCAGAGCCCATTATAATTCCTCCTCGCTTAAGCGTCTTATTATTCAGTTCAATGGTCTTCTGAGGATTGTATACGACCTCCAAGAGGTGTTTCAAGATTACATCCTACTATATTAGACGTTAGTGTGCCGAGATAGCCTTAGTGGCGCAATTAATAAAAAATAACCGTCCAATTTACTACGATTACGGTTTCAAACCGCACAGTATCCTAATTTATTGTTAACTATTATAGATTTTTGAAATCGAAAACCAATTACGCGCCAAATCTACGAAGCCATTAAAAGTTTCTTTAAAAAATCTTTCTAAAAGTTCATGACCTCACATACAAGACAGTCCTGCCAAGCATCGGGATGAGAGCGCGGCTGGTTAAATAAAAATTAATATAAAAAACATTTTTTCATTCAATCATTAAATCCATCTTAAAAAAGATACAGTATCGTATCTATATACATTAATAAAACGCCTCACTACCAAAATTTCCCATTTACTCTTTGTCAGCACTATCGATTTTTGAAATCGGAACCCAATTACGCGCCAAAAGTACGAAGAGTATAGCAGCCGGCCAAAAGTACGAAGCGATCAGGAGTTGCTTTAAAAAAATCTTTCTAAAAGTTCGTGACCCCACATAAACAAGACAATCGTACCCAGCATCGGGACAAGAGCGGAGCTGGCCCAATTAAAATTGACAACGGCTCCCAGACAGTGTCACTCGGAATCACCCGCACGCGATCTCGGTTAATCGATACCATTAATTTTGCACTGTCGTATGGTAAAATATTTCTGAGTAAATGATATTGATAATACCAATGCGAGAATGGAACGCGCTTCCGCGTTTAAATTTCGAATGCAATCGATTTAATGCAGTGGAATTGGAGTCGGGCTTTTAGTAATGATCAATCTCCGTGACGTTTTATCGATATCCAATTCACACTTTTACATATCGATAGAAATTACAAGTCTATTTTCGACCGACGCGAATTTATGTTACACTCCGCTATTTATGAACCGAATTCGATAATTCTTTCTTTGTTTGGTAGATCATACTTCAGAGGTGGTCCCATATAAATTTTATATTGCCATCAGTTTCGTTTATCGGAAACCTATTTGGCTTGGTACTGACTTCAACACAACAGTAGGTGTCCACAAAATTGTATGAAGGTACCAATTCTTTGCTTTTTAGTTCCTTGGTGGTTTTTGAAGTCGGGTTTCTTTTTATTTAAAAATATTTTATCTTTATTATGCTACGTATTTAGAGAGAATATTAATTCAAAATCATCTTTTAATTATAAAATAGATTACAAGTAAAACACTTTATTAATTGAAGTAACTAAAATATTTCTAGTCATGACTCAGATAGCTTAAATTACTTTATTTAAGGCATAAATTACAGAACACAGACAAAGGAGTAATTTAAGTGACTATTTGTTTTACGCTGAGAGGTCAACCGAACTATAATTAATTGGAATAGACAAAGGAATAATTATCCGTTCGTTACCCCTCTCCAAACAAACAATATTAGAGAGTTTTTAAATTTGAATTTTAAGGGGTAGATAAGTTGACACGATGTTGGTGCGTAATTAAAAGCGACGCCTCGTCGTGAGGCGCAGTGTCTTATCGGCTCGATTTTAATTTGAGCCTGGCATGAGACACGCGAGCCGATCACGCGACAGAACGCACAACACTACGTTCGAATTTTAAATGTATATTTCCTTTTAATATTATCGAGGCATCTGTTACAAGTTGCCAGTGATTCTTTAAAAGAGTATCATTTTTTCATTTTTGAAGTGAAAAATTCTTTAAGCAGTTGGACATTTTTTGAGATGGGAGAAACCATTGAACTCGCGTCATCGTCACCAAACACTTCACTTTGACGTCACTGTTACCGACACCTCTGACGATTCGCTTTCACTTCTGTTGAGACTTCCGGAATTCCAGTGTTAAATTTTTTTTAACCGTTATTTTATTATGTTGTATCTGGTTTAGATAAATGCTATTTTCATTGTGGATGTCTGAACAAAACCTGAGTCGGTTGGTAAGCTCAGAAAAAACATTTTACTGATGTTACCAACCCATCTTCCAAGCGTGGTTATTCTAGTTAATTTAGAGTTTATGAAATTACTTGAGAATTAAAAAAAACAAATTTGGCTAAAATGTGTACGGACTACTTAACATAATTTTTACCTATTCCCTATTCTTTTCATATGGAATAAATTCAGGGTATGTGTATGCTCTACTTGAAGATATTTGTATATGTACGCTGAGTTCATTTCGTGTGAATGTTGGTAATAATTTGTTTTTTTTTTATTGAATATATTTTTAACCATTTTAATGGCTCAAATAAATGTGAAGGCACATCAGAATGGGTGAAGGCTCATTTGCGGGCGTACTTCAATAATAATGGTTTGGTTCGTTTGTCATCTTCCATAACGGGGTTAACTCACGCAGCACTTGAACTTTAAATCTGAAAGAGACGGATTTCTTAGCCATGCTCTATGGATTGATCGTGTGGGTATCGAGTCCATCGTATTGCATATAAACCAGGGCGGTGCCTGGGACTTTTGACCGAAGTGTAGGTTTGAGGAATCCCTTTAACGTACAAACAAACAATCACTTCCGCTGCCCGTATTACCTTCCCTGCTCAAACAGTTCCGATATGATCTTATCCTATACTGATATCATTCTATTAGCCTTTATCATGGTGATGGCGATCAATCTTATATCTTCAAACGTTTTTAAGGTTGCTAATAGATGGCGCTTTACTAAATTACATCATCCTTCAAATAAATAAGTTAAAAATAGGTAACAAAAGATAAATTTCTATACAGCTTCGGGACATTCTTGCCCGTTGGCTGGCCCGTTGGCGCAGTGGGCAGTGACCCTGCCTTCTGCTCCGGGGGTCGTGGGTTCGATTCCCACCTCGAGTTATGCAAATCATTAATGTGTTCTGTATTTCATCTGTAGTTATGAATTTCGTTAGGTTTCTTTTCTCTTTTGATAATTTAGTTAATATTAAAAATCTCTTGCAACGTGATAAAATTCGAAGCATTTTAGGCAATGAAGAAAATTTTGTCCATAGAAACTTACTCTCAGATTCTTGTATGGTAGCACATGCTTTTATAACTCTTTCTTCTTCATGGGTAGAAAATTCTATTGAAAACCAACATGACCGGTTGTAACAGCACCGATACCACGCATGATGGCTGTCTCAGGCTCACTGAAGGGGAAGCATCAACTTTCGGTAACTATTTCAGCCATAATACCTTTTTTTTTTAACGTTTATGTATAAGCAGAAAAGGAAACATAGTTCCCAAATAGAGTATTCTATAATTACACACACACAAAAAACACATACTTATCGTTGGCATTCAAGCGAAAGTCAACGTCGCTACTTGCTCTATTTCCGTTTCTTCGTTAGTTATGTGAAGATTTTGTGAGAAATCAGAGACCATTCTGGTTATGCAGATGCTAGTATGTTATATGAATGCAATGTATTAAAATGCTTAATATCCAGGTTCCTAAAGAGAGATACTCTTCGCATTGTGACGGACAACGTAATTTTGGTTACCGCTTGCAGTTGATTTGATTTGAAATTTATATTCAAATAACATTCATCTAAAATTTTTCGTTTATCGACCTTATAATATAAAATAAAATGTAATCATAACTAATTCACAATACAGCGATGTACTCGTATAACCGACTTGGCAGGTTTAACCGCCTAAGAAACCAAGTTATCATCAGTACACTCACTATTAATAAACCGCATCTCATTCATACCTATATTCAATCAAATGCTAGTAAATAAAATAGATCATTTTCTATCTAATCACAATCATTGTCTGATTTCTTATGGCACAATGTATATAATTATATTTAAGAAAACAAAACTCGTAACATCGATACTTCAGTGTCTTAATAATAAATCAATTCATTGTTGTAACAACGAAAAGATGTCTAAAAATGTATGTATATCGTAATTTGACAAAAAGATTTTAATTTTTTATTTCATCAAAAGAAATGGTTTGCAACAGAAATAATATTTTCGAATTAATATCGAGACAAAGTAACGGATGGATTACATTATTAGGATTAGAGCGAGGAACAACCTGTAGCTAACATATGGCTAAGTATAAAGACAAAATTCTAGTGATATTCTTTAGTTCAGTTAAAAAAAAACCTATTGGCTGTAATTCAAACAAGAGTTGAAGTTCCTCCTCAGCGATGTGAGAAACTCATCAGCAGTTTTCACAAACACTTGATTTCAGTTTTGCTACAAATGCACAACAAGTTATTAGGTTGAGGGGTTTATGGAATAATAAAATGTCAATGTTTTAAACTTATAAATAATTTAAGTTAAAAAGTATTTATTGAAAATAACAGAAAACGGCTAAAAAGATGAACGATTAAAACTATCTAAATTGATAGGTTTACAAACTATACAAGATTCTCTTAAATCAGCCTATATAAATTGTATGATATGATTGAGTATTGAAGATAATTAGTTTTACATTTATCTTATCAAATACTCGTATGGTTGAATTTGTTTTCTGCTTGGCTCGTACTAGAAGTGATATGAAATTCGTGTTTAAATATTAACTGAAATTATTAATAGAAACTTAAACGAACCAACGTAATAAAAATAGGTTTTTTGTTAATTTTCGAAAAGGTTATAACTTATAATTAAAAATTACTTAAAATTATTAACGAGTAACTGCGTTAATTTACGAGTAACGCAGACATTGTTAATTTGTACAATTTTGTTGCTACAGACCCTGAAACTGACTCCAATAATAAGGAGTTTACAGCGACAGAAGGACAGATTGTAACTCCTTTAGAAACTGATGATGAGGAGCTCAGCATCAGCTCCATCATCATCCACATGAGTGAGGAAGAGGACGTGGATGAAGACTATCTGGGCCGCCAGCAACCAGGAAATGCAGACCGCTGTGCACTGTTTCCTCTGTCTCCCGCCTGCACCTGCGCCGCTTCCCTGCTTCCATGGTGCTGAGGCAGGCTGCCCATAACCAATCCCTTTGGGGCCGATTCAACTGTGTCCTTCCTACCGACGTTCCATCGAATTTAAGAGTAGTGAAAAATCGGTCTACATGGATGGATTATGGCTGTTGGGAGTCAGCAGGCGCACGAAGACCTATATATCTTTGCCCGAAACAGGGCATCCGTGGACCCAACATGGTAAACCACAACACATTTCCCAATAGTTGCATCTAAGAGAAGTCCTAATTGCTAGTAATTAGGAACCGCCCTTTTACACTATTACTGTGAATTTCATGAGTTCTTTATTATTATCATTAATTTTACTTAAGTTCCTTTTGTTTCTCATTAATTTTAAGACTTTATTATTTCTATCTGTAATTACTATTGTGACCATAATATGCTGATTGAGCTGAATTATATTTATTTGTATGTTTTGTTTATTCTGTAATTTGCCGTGGAGGGTACGGCGGCAAATCAACTGGGATCATAGCAACGGCATCGTATAGATCCGTGTTTGTAGGCAGCTGAAATCCTATTTGGTCATTGACGATTGTCGACGCTGCTCGAGAGTGTCCATGCCCGCTTTGCTGGAGCTTGATCAGGTGCTGTCGACAACCTTCTGCCATGCGACTCTCGCCAACCTCGAAACGATAGTCTCGGACTGCGCGGAGCATCTGATCTGGCTTCAGTAAGAAAACTAGTCTAGAAACGAAATAAATAAATTTATATTTAAAGCAAATATAAACTAGACTAGTTTTCTTACTTTTCACATAGACTATATATAGTTTATTTTGATAGATATTATAACCAAATTTAATATGGTTAATTAAAATTAAATTGTCTATTAGCTTAAGCTTTCTCTGAGAATTTTGAAAAAACTAAAGAATCTTTGTTATAATTGCAGTGCAGTCTAATGT
>JANCMC010039640.1:0-53274 GCA_024363005.1 Charaxes varanes
TGGTCGCTTGAAGCTGGCCAATGCTAACCTGCCGGAAACTGAAACTAGCACATTGAAACAACAGTCTACGGATGACGATGAAGGTGACATAAAACTGCTTGCCTTTCAAAGCTATGTATTTCATTTTGTGAAATATGAATAAAATATTGATAATCCGGCTCAAAGGACCAAAAAAAATCATAATCAAAATTATTAATTAATTTTGGATCTTACATTATGCTTGTATTTTCCCAGCATCACTCTATTTCCCCTAATCTCTGCTAATTGTACTTTTATCCTTTCAAGGTTGTTCATTCCCGCTCTCATCTGACCCCAGTGGAAAGTTGTTAAGGCTTCTTGATTAGTTATGGAAATCAGGCACTTGTGATTAACACCATGTCTATATATATATAAATATATATATGACCGGATGTATAAGGGCTTATAGTTTTCAACAATAGAAAGCTAAAGGTTTATTTCTTATTTACATCAAAAAGAACATAACATAAATAAATAAGTATAAAAATGAAAACTTGTTTTATTTCTTTTTTTTTTGCGTTTTTTTCTAAAACTAAGCAAAAACTAGCAAATCTCTAAGGGCCTTTTTGTCTTAGTTTTTTGGTCCCCTATAAGTTCCTGAAGTTTTGCCATATAAATTCGGGACACCCTGTATATATAGTGTAAGTTTGAATACAATTTGCTGCTATACAGCTTTGTAACCTCTTGCCGAACCAATACGCATAAAATTAGAATAATTTTCCAAATCCCGTATACATATTTGAGATAAAACTTCAAGTCTACTAAAACGTGGGCTCGGCTAACCAGAATATTATCCTTACCTAAATATCAGAAGATATTGAGTAATAAACGTAGATTACATAAAAGTAGGACGCCGTTATCATCTTTGGGACTTCGATTTGGGAAAGGATGTTAATTATAAGCCACAGGAAGAACTCTGAAATAGCGACAAGTGAATGAGATAGTTGGAGATGTTGAAAGAAGGAGGAGGGATCGAATTCGAAAGAAAAAATAATAAAGAATGTATGGTGGCGAAGAACATACAGAGGGTAGCAAGAAAAAAAGACAAAAAGGACAAGTATCTCAGAAGGTTGGAGATGTAGAATGAAGGAGGAGGGATCGAATGCGGAAAATGAGAAAGCCGTGAAATTCTTTTGTGAAGCCAAGACGGTGTCCAGTGTGAGCTTTTGCGTTATGGCACACCACTTAGCGACGATCATGGTGTGCAGTGTAAAAATGCTTGTCATGTGGATTCTACAGAAGTTTTTCGTCGCGGACTGAGGATGTCAGTTGCAAAGTTGTGAAGTAAATCTGGTGTGCAGTGCGAGTCTCTGCGTCAGTGGCGATCACATGGTGTGCAATGTAGTAGTATTCGACTTTTGGTGTCTGTAGCTTAAAGAAAGCGTCTATGAGTGGAATGAGGTCCAAATGGTGGTATGGCCTTCCCAAAGAGGCAGTTCGTAAAAAGAAATTAACCTGGAAATACTATAAAATGGAACAGACACACGAAAAATGGGCCAATTACGTCATTAAAAGGAATGAGGCTAAAGGCATAGTCCGGGAGGCAAAGCTAAAGTCGTGGAAAGATTTTAGTAAGAAACTGGATTCAGATTCCGAAGTTACAGCAATAACTAACAATGTAACAGATTTGAAAATATTCTAAATCTACTAAAAGCGAACAAACTTTCACTAATAGTTAGATAATTTCAACAGAGGTCATGAATTCTGAAATTTTGTCAAAATAATGCCACGTAAAATGCTTGAACTATCTCAAACAGGATTGTTGTCTTTCATGTCTGTAAAACGTGTATGTGCTTGAAAGATACATATAATGCTTATTGTGGGTACCCGGACGCGCCGGCCTAATTCGGCTATAAGCATGGCGCTACCTCTAACTGCAGAACTTTAGGTACCGTTTTGCGAAAAACGCGCAGACGGAGGAGTATGAAATTCGGAGCAATTATAGTTTACATAGAGGAGAGTGTGCGAATATAAATATTTTTATAAAATATGCAATCTAAATATATTAAATTATTAAAATAAAACCAGACGCACACCAATGCCATACATTTTACACACATGTATTCATTTTACTATAAAATTGTGTCAAAACATTTATATGACAACCGTATATATGTTAATTGTCAAATATAACGATGTCCTTGTACAAAGAATTAAAATTTAATTTTTAGCTTTAAATGAGGAATAAGTTTGAAAGTGTAAAGATTTGTGGGCGAATTTCGACCAGCCGGCCCTAATAATATCCTTTATCTTATTTGTAAAGTGTAATTAACAGTTTTAAATATAGTTAGAGAAATAAAACATTAAAAATAGAGTTTTAATTATCTTTAATATTTTGAAATGTTCATGATGTGATATAAAATAATTCAAATGTATTAACAATATTATATACTTCAGCAGGGGATTTTGAGTTTAGATTTGTTCACCAAACCGCCGGGATGAATTAAAAATCAAAAGACACTTTACACCCGAACTCAAGGCTGGAATTGAATCCACATCCCTAGACCGGAGGGCAGGGCCTTTGCCAACGAGTCAGTCACAATATTTTATTTTAATAAATTAAAAAATGTGTTGAAAAGGTTGAGAAGCGCTGTAAAAGT
Organism: Charaxes varanes; assembly: GCA_024363005.1. Classification (NCBI taxonomy): domain Eukaryota; kingdom Metazoa; phylum Arthropoda; class Insecta; order Lepidoptera; family Nymphalidae; genus Charaxes; species Charaxes varanes. The sequence goes on from JANCMC010039640.1 coordinate 2,619, forward strand.
AAATAAAATTAGGCTAATCAGCCGGCTTCGGTAGCGGTAACATCGTTATAGCCGAATAATTTCGGAGATCGTTTAAAAACCGATTGAGATAAGAATAACATCGGCCTCCGTTACTAAATGAGGATAATTAACGATACCCCAAAATTAATTCTAACGATTCTTTTTTACGAGAAGAATTTTCCTTCTTACACTTTAATAGCTCAGCGGTACGAAGGTTGAACATCAATCTGGGATGTGCCCGCTTAGAACCCAATTCCGCTAGGCTAATAGTGTCTTTTTTTTGCAATCAATTAAGACTTAAAAGGTCTTCAACGATAGAAAAAGCTGAATAACGGGGAGTTTTTGCCACTACCAGAAGGCTCGTAGATGCGTTGCCGGCCTTTATTAAATGAGTATGCTCGTGAAGGTCCTAAGTCGTGTCGGTTCGGTACCATCAGAATGGTCTGATGCTTGTTGCTTCTGAGGTGGCAGCGTACCTCAGGAACAACGTATAAACTCCACTGCTTCTAAGAAATCGCCCTGAGAGACGAGAAAGAAGAGTAGCCTTGAGCCTTCTATACCTCGCCGACAGATCATCAGAAGATGTACATAATACTAACTGTTTCTCGCGGCTTGGTCCGCGCTAAATTGCGAAAGCCCTTAGACCTCCCTAATTGTGCCTTATCGATAAATCCGTTCTTAGCAGAGATCTAACCATAAACGACATCCTTGCCAAATTCCATGTTAATCCGTCACACGGTTTTGGAGATTTCTTTCGCTTTTATAGACAAGGGGCAAACCGACAGATAGTTCACCCCTTTGAGTCCGAAAGCCATGGTCAACTACACTACCGGAAGGCTCTCTCTGTTGCCAGCCATAATTGATGAGATTACGAAACCTTAAAAAACTTAAAGCTTTGTTTCTTTTTTAATTAGCTTAGTGTCCCACTACTCGGCAAGGGACTCCCTCTTTTCGGTCCACTTTTCTCTTTCTCTATTTAATTTCATCCACAACTTCCAGTGTGTCCAGAAAACACTCAAAGCTTTTGTATATATAGATGTACCGTGCGCAAAAACTTCGCTATCGTGATCTTTCAAAACAGCTATGTTTAGCGCCATCTCGTTGAGCACTCCTGTTTCATCCAAACATTGTCGCCATCTCGCGTCGTGTGTGGTTATCACTTAGCGCGTATTTCAGCAGTCGCTACTCACCCATTATCACAAGCAGACTTGAGGCAAACGAATCTGCAGTACTGCACAACAAAAAAGTTAACAATGCACCAGCAATGTCATCGGGAGCAGGATTCCCACGTCGATAGGTCGTTGACATCCAATCGATCCGGCGTTTTTGCCATCGATTCCATGGCCCGGCTGGATTCCAGGGGCGCTAACGAGGTACCTTTGTTTATCAGATGCCACGAAGGACGTCGGACGAACGTGCAAAAACCCATGGGGATGCGTAAAAACGACGGCTTTGTTTATGCCAAAATTGGTTCAGATTGCATTTAATTATAAGATCTGTAATACGTCTTACCTTTCTAGAATACTATTTTTGTTCAAATGGAGGCATAGAAGCTTACTGCCCGTCTTAGGGTAAGCGACTCTATCGAAACAGCTGCTAGCTCCGATATGACCAGTATGACTTAGGCACCAACAAGAAGAGCATACTGGTGCAGTTGTTGTTGCGGATAGGGTCTGTTTCCCTTGTTCACCACATCTGCATCACTAATAGCCTCGCAAACGCGTTGCCGACCTTTAAAGAGGTGTATAGGCCTCTTGGAACTCTCACAAACCGAAGGTAATGCGACAATACCATTACTTGACGTGACAGCATTATAGCTCTTTCTCACATAAGGGTGGCGTGAAGTGGCGGCAATGCTATCTCGTCAAGTGATGGTGTTATTGTCACGTTTCGTTCGCTTTGTGAGACTGCCCAGTAGCCTAAACTCGTCTTTAAGGCTGGCAACGCATCTGTTTGCCTCCTGATGGTGCAGATGTCCATGAGCGTCAGTAGACACGTTCAGAATCAACTAATTTCGGAGGAACTAAAGAAGTAACAAAAAGATTATAAAAATTCCTATTATAATAGGAATATGTTATAATATATTACGAACTATCAACTAAATAAAAGACAAGCAGTTACTCATTCCTTACCTGCCTTACATGTAAATGCAACGACTGAGCTTGGACTTCTACCATGAATAAAACGACGAAATTGTGTAGTATTTATCACTTTATTAAGCAAGATTATTTAGATAAACTGTAAAAAAGTGTCTGAAATATTTTGAGCGTTCATTACTCTGTTCCCAGATTTAATTCCAATTTCCATGGAAATTTTCTACCAATATAACACACCATAGGTATAAGACAGAGGCTTTTCAAACTGACAGTAGGATACTCTTAAAGATTCTATGTGGCTTAAAGCCTTGAACTGTCACACTAATTCTGAGCTGTTAAGTAATGTGAAAGCAGATAATTTATCGCTTTTGAAGAAGACCATGCTAACGAATAAAGTCGAATTTTACCTAAAAATTGTTTTATTAGTCGTCCTACGAATTTATGACTAAAGTTGCTTATGCTAGCCAAGGTTGACAAGATCATAGTTATTGGCGAGCGTTCGGAACACCCGACCCGACCGTCATTGGACCGTTTTGCGGCTCGCACGATGAACTTGCTCATGCGAGCCAAAAATCGTCAAGATCGGAGCTTGTCACCACAATGTGAGAACAATGCATTTTGAGAACATGTCCCTTGAAATTACAATTTCCCATTTAAACATCTGGAGAAACAATGAATCAGTAAATATTTTGGCCCGAGCCAAGACGTAATCTTGGTGAGGGACTATTGTTCTCCTTTGTTCCTGTTAATATTCCTCAGCTTCTGGGATCACGTTTTTGGAGGCTTTTCCGTGGAAAAGTACACGCAGAGATTGGCTCAGCATCTCAACTTCTTCTCTTCCTCCATCTAGGGGATATAGCAACTTATCTTCTTCTCTTGAGTATATCCTTGCAGGTGGTGTTATGTAAGTAGCTGACCCTGGAATCCAGCGTTTATTGCTGGTGTGTCCATTTTTAGTTACTTGGATGACCGGAACAAAAAAAGTAGGCGCTGTCTTTTTAACTGAATAGATGACCTCCTTATTTTCAGATATCATTGGTAAACTAATATTGCCAAATCAAAACGTATTTCTATGTTGAAACACATTATTGTCATAAAACCGTATTTTCTACGACATTGTGAAATTGAAAAGTCACGTTACGTGGCGCGTTCCATGCTGTCAAATAAGTAAATAGGAAATTTATAAAAAAATTAACCGGTAACATTTTTTGAAAGATTGTTAATAGACACGGATCGTGCCATCTCTAAAAGACAAGTATATCATTATCTATGCTATTCCTTTTCGCTTGAATAGTGGTTTCATTATATCTATGGCCTCAGGCGTCTGAATGCGGAATTAAAAGAAAGGGTGATACCGAACTCGTTTCATTCGAGAACATTATTCAATGCGATCTTTTATAGCATCATTTGTTCAATATTCAGAGCGCACTGCTCGTTCATCGCCTTCAGTTGGAAAAAATGTTTGCGAATCTTAAAACTTCTTTGTAAGATCTTTGATCAAGAAATAGAAGCACAGTTATACCTAGCCTTAATAAGCAGTAAATAGTAGGTTGAATTTAGGTTGTGAGTGTGATACACTTCATTAGTACTTTTCAATATTATGGATTAATATTTTTTCTATTAATTTTATTATTTATATAAATATTTAGTTCAAATGGACTAATAAAACAAAAACAAATGAGTCTTATTTTTTTCTTAGGTCCCATGAATCTATTATTTTATTTTAAATATTATTCTAATATGGATCTGAGAAAGAATCTCATCACCATTTATGAATAAAGCGGTCATTAATCAGCAATGCTGTCAGCAAATAAATTGCTATCCTGACATCTGGGATTAATAAGTGAAAATTTATGTGTCTTCTGTAATATATTGTCGAGTAAATACTATGTAATTTATTATCCTCCCTACACAACCGTTGATCTTGAAACGAAGTCTCTGCCACGAACTGAGCCCTTCGTAGTAGCGGTGTTTGGCGGTGAAATGTTGCTCCTGTCTTGAGATATTCAAAAAAAGAAAATACTGTTCAAGGTGAGTTTTTGATTAAAATGTTATGGGCGCTAATTAAATATAGATCTGTTTAACTTATCAAAACTAAATATTTATCCAAAATTGTTCTTATCGCTTACATTTAAATAAATTTTGGTTTAACTTGGGTTATGGTATATGTTTTGGTTAAATGGAAGACAAAAATAAAATTTGTTCTTAAACCTACAACTGGGTCACAAGTCCCGGGCACTGCTATGGTTCCTTCCTCTGCAACGCTATGGACTCGGCACCCGCACGGCGAATCCATGGAATGCTAAGAAATTCGTCTCTCACACTTTTATATACACACATATAAATTACACAATCTTTACAAAGCTAGAAGCTCTTTTAAGGAACCCTAAATAGGTTTTGACGTACAACTCGCTTGGGAATCTGTCAAGTCAACCGAGCGCTGCGAACGGACGATGCTTTAAGTGGACTTTGTAAGTTTAATAGGAAAAGGCGCGGACTAGCTTGATTAAACCCTCGTCGATTTTCTCACAGCAGTGCACTTTGGAGCACTTTACGTTTACAGAAAAAATAGCACATTCCAAAGTACAGTTTAGTACAGTTTTATATGTTTTTGTTTATTTGTTACAAAATAAAAAAAGGGTAAAAGATTCACTAACCTCCGTACTAGTGAAAACTGTATTACGGTAGGCTGGTCTTCCTCTTACAGAATTAGTCAATTAATTAATTAAGATCATGCTATAAGAACTTATAACATGGTCTAAACTAATTAATTATCTGACGTAGACGGTAGATACGCAAAGTAAAAGTGAACAATTTTTATTTGTAAATTTTACGTATACTGCTAAACAGCAGTTCAACAGAAAGAGAAAAATTTCAACAGAGCAGTGTTAATTTACGTGCCTTCTACAAATCGTTCAAATAATTTATTACTGAGGAGAATCTCCAATAAAAATTAAAAAAAAACGTCAATCCAAAAGTGCCGATGAAAGTGAAAATTGGTGCATCCGTTTAAGCGCCGCGCAACGTTGACGCCATCTCTACGAGTGCCCTTGATCCAGCACGGTGTCGGTATGGTAACAGTGTCGTGTGTTTAATAGTATTTTCACTTCAAATGTTGTATCCCACTAGTGTGTATAATTTGTAGAAAATATTTAGCGTGATGATATGTATATAGCCTATAGCCTTCCTCGATAAATGAGCTATCTAACGCTGAAAGAATTTGTCAAATTGGACAAGTAGTTCCTGAGAATAGTGCGTTCAAGTAAACAAATAAACTCTTCAGCTTTATGTATTAATATATAACTATAGATTTAGAATTCAAACCTTTAACTGAAGAAGACTAATGTGGGTTCTCAAATTCGTGACGGCGTCGTATTTAGAATTCTTTTCATCAATCAAAATATCTAAAATCGCCTTATGTGGGCACATTGTGGGGGAGGAAGGGGGGTGCCCAAAGTACCCTAGCGAGCGATCCATTTGCTATATCGCTCTTATCAAGTCATAAATTTTACCTTACGATGCATCAAACGCCAAAACGTATTAAGCACTCTGTGAGCTTTTCTTCAATATTTATTATGGATTTTTAGTACAATATTTTATAACAATATATTTAAAAGTGAATGTGACAATCAATAACTGGCAGATGCAGAGTACTTTGTGCCTACAGAGATAGTTTTTAATCCCCGACGCAAAAAGAGAGTTGTTATAAGTTTGACATGTCTGTCTGTCTGTGTGTCTCTGTGTGTGTGTGTGTGTGTCTGTGCGTATTTGTGTGTGTGTGTGTGTGTTGTTGTTGTGTGTGTGTGTGTGTGTTTGTGTGTGTGTTTGTGTGTGTGCCTGCCTGCTGTGGCATCATAGCTCCCGAAGGGATGAAGCGATTTCAATTGTGTTTTTTTTTGTATTAAAGGTGTCCTATGTGCGAGTGTTCTTAGGACGTGTTTGATGAAAATCTGTTGAGCCGTTTAAAAGTTTTGGGAGTGAAAGAGGGGAACTCAAATAAACGATAGGAAGCGAATATATGCTACTTAGGTATCAAATGAAATGGTTTGATTCGTGTAGTACAAAATTGGGTATTTAAATGGGAGGTAAATGGCGTAGGGGATTAATTTACTGAATTCAACGAACATACCCAAGTAGAGTATTCGGGGGCTTTTTAAATTTGGAATTTAATATTATTTAATTATATACAAGGTATATCAATATAGTAAATATAAAAGTATATAGCAAATGGATCGCTCGCTAGGGTACTTTGGGCACCCCCTTTCCTCCCCCACAATGTGACCACATAAGGCGATATTAGATATTTTGATTGATGAAAAAATTTATAAATACGACGCCGTCACGAATTTGAGAACCCACATTAGTCTTCTTCAGTTAAAGGTTTGAATTCTACTCTATACCTCTATATTAATACATAAAGCTGAAGAGTTTGTTTGTTTGATTGTTTACTTGAACGTCATAAGCTCAGGAAATACTTGAAAAAATATTTCAGCGTTAGCTAGCCTATTTATCGCGGAAGGCTATAGGCTATAAATATATTGAAAACCAAATATCCTGATGCGCAGAGCTAATAATGAAAGTTTTTATCGCGCTCGTCAATCTCGATACGTAAAATTCATATAAACCTTGAAGGCATAAATATTCAATGGGCGGTAACAATAACGCGGGGGTTTTAGGAGATAACGGGAAGTGATAGGCAACTTGGTAACACGCCAATGCTTTTATGATTTCGTGTTGAAATGGTAAAAATTACGAGCACCAATATCGCTTGCGGCGTTGATCAGGACAAAAGGATTTTGTAAATGTAAATGTAACCTGGTGGGGTCCGCATAGCGGAGTCACCTCGACCCTATTGGATCTTTTGTGCCCACCCCTTCCCTATGGTCTCTCAGCTGCAGTCCTCAAAGATCCAAGTAAGCGGAACCGTAGTCCTCGGACCTCGTATAGGCCACGCCGAAGAGATTCATTCTCATTCAGGCCAGCCCATCACGTTCGCACAATAGGTGCATCGTTTCCGCTTCTTCACAGCAGGCCCTGCAAGTTGCAACGCTACTTAATTCGAAACTGAGTCACTCTAGTCCCGTAGTGACCCGTAAATACCGACAAAAGGATTCTAATGTCACCTTATATTTTATACTAGCAGTTTTTCGAATTTTCCTAACGTGTGATTAAATTTCCGAGATCCCCTCATGAATATGCCTCTATCGAAAAATCCATTCTTAGCGGATGTCTACTAACTACAATATATCTCTGTCAAATTTCATCTTTTTACGTCACGCGGTTTTTTTATGTTACAAGGGGCAAACGAGCAGGCAGTCAAGTGCCTACCGTCGTCCATGGACATCTGCACGACCAGAAGGCTAGCAGATGCGTTGCTAGCCTTTACTGACCAGTTTAGGCCTTTCACTTTTATCATTATATATATAATTCTACTGTACGTGTGTATGTCACCGAATACCTCCTCCTAAACGGCTGGACGGATTTCAATTTTTTTTTGTATGCGTTTGGATGGCGACCTGGATGGCTATCCATCTATACTTTAACTAAACGGATGAATTTCCTATTATCATGCAGGACACCGTCAGTTGGGTCCGCTAGTATAAATGTATTTTGGGTGGTAACATGATAAGTTGTTATTGTCGATTGATCTTTGGGTATAGTAAATAACCGGGCAAGCGGTTAGTCTAAGTGACTACCGATGCCCATGGAAAGCAGCACTATCAGGCCTTCAGAGGCATTGCCGGCCTTTACGAAATAAATATTTTTTTGACTGAACCTTTACCCATCTCTAACTAACTTATACTATGCTGGTAGCATCTGTAGTAGTTTATACTACGCTCTATTTAATATCTTCATTATTCTAAAAACAATTTCTTCGGAACAATATATTCAAAGTTCATGCAAATATGCTAAGTTGTCCGCCGTAACGTCTATAGTTAGTTACTGAAGTCAGTAACTCAACTTTCCTTGTAATAAATTTTAACTCGCGTTTACTTCATAAAAAAGTTTCTAACTTTGTGCCACGGTGAAGTTTAAACGCTCTAGTACAGTTGTATCTTTTCAGATGCTTCCACGTATTTTACATGAATACGCTCGCTGTGAAGGTATGCCCTAGTTATGCTCGCTTTGGATTAAAAAGGGTCGCTTTGTGCACTGACTACTAAATCTATAAAGTCAAAGTTTTTTAAAGTCAAAACCGTTTATTCAAATACACTTTTTAGGGTTCCGTAGTACTACAAGGAACCCTTATAAGTACACATAAATCGGCGTAAAGTGGTTGCAATACTGTCACGTCAAGTTATGTTATTGCTGTGGCGTTTCATTCGGTTTGTGAGACTTCCCGGTGTCTTAAACTCGTTATTGAAGATTGGCGACGCGTCTGCTAGCCTTCTGGTGGTGCACACATTCCAGGGCGTCAGTAGTTTTATTATGTCACAGCCTGCTAGTTTGCCCCTTTGTAACATAAAAAAAATCGTAATATTTTATATGTCATCGTTTCAACGACAACACTACGTCCAAATTTATTTAAGTCTTTTACAGAAAAGTAGAATAAATGCGTCCACATTGAGTAATTCGCATTCATCTACACCAGAAGACGAAAAAATAGATAAAAGACATTTTATGATGCGTGCGAAGAATCTTCTTTAAGAATAAGAAGATTCTTCGCATGCATCATAATATGTCCTTTGCGTTATCTTTTCATTACCCCGGTCTATGACCAGGGCCAGCTTAAATGCGGAAGATATGACTGTGGGGCGACTCAAGATGGCCGAACGCTGTAACCCACACAATCCCTATAATTAGCGATTAATAACAATCGGTGACATTATTCGCGACCTATTATTTTACATGCCTTACAAAATACGGAGGAGAGGAGAGGTCACCCATCCATCACTCGGCCGCGGCTAAAACTGCTTAACCTAGCGATCGCCTCAAATTCCTCCCACTGATTAGGCTAAGACGTACACGAAAAATATTGCAAATAAATTCGAATCGGAGACTATATAATGTTCAGAGAACATTAAAAGCACATTAATTTTCCTTCTTAAATAAACGACATATTTATAGAAAAAACGTTGTGGGCGAGTCTATCGACACCGCCGGCATTGACCTGATTTAAAAATAAGTACAAAAAGACTTACTTGTTTCTATTTAGCTCGGTTTCTTTGCATATGAAGTAGAATTTAGGTCACGGATAGATAGATAGGTATGTAGAGAGATGGATACATAGACTTCATTTGCCAAATTTAAGTACCTATTACTTATATGGTTTATTTCTTACAGAACAGTTACATTCTACCTTTAAAGGCGTGCAAAAGTCTTATACAATAGCAATTCAAAAAGTCAAATACAATCTTAATAGAAATATTAATTAACTGATAGAATCAGGCGTTACTCTGCGGAAATCCATGACATGCATGAAATACTAAACTACTTTGCATAAATCCGCGAATGAATACGAGGGAAAATCGGGGTGATGCTGCAGCCCGCAAGCTACACCACCGAATCCGCCACCAAAGCACAGCACTGCACTGACTTTCCGATGTGCCTCAACGCACGTTTCGCTTCGACACCGAAGGATCATCAGGAGATAGACTCTACAAAGGTTATTCGTAAAGTTAACTTTACTAATAACCTTTTGATACCGGATTAAAGACAAATAGTTTAGTTTTTTATAAAAGTTATTAATTATATAATAACATCGATCCAATATAATAATAATATAAATTATTTTTGAATGCGTTAAAATTTAAATTTCTTTGTTTTTTATAATAGGAATGACTCTTAAATATTACTAACTTTGGTGCTCGTATTTTTTGATCTGGACTAGCTACTACTACCTTCTTATAGCCGCTACACACGTATCGATAAATCGTTGCGTTATATCTGTGCAGTTAAATCGTAGCGAAAAAATTGTGCAGTTACATTGAACGTTCCTAGAGCTCCGCGAAGAACTGCCGAAATGTGGGTACGCCATCCAAACGCTAGAATAAAACTGTGTAGTTTGATCGTCACGGACTTTTCATATATACGTATTGATAAAACTGCACTGTTTTCGCAACGATTTATCGATACGTGTGTAGCTGTTATTAGCTGTCCTCGATCAAATGACTCCTTTGAATTGCGGACTATCATCAAAATTCTATGTTCATATTTGAGACTGTAAACCTATTTGAAGTTCTAGAGACGACTGCAAAATATCCATTATAATTTTATTCGTTTTTTTGTAGGATTTTTTTTACCTTAAATACAGAAGATAAAGCGTTCATTATCCAATATTTAGGAACTTAAGATAATAAAGCATATAAATATGAGTTAAAATGCCTCAAATTGAATAACGAGAACCAAGTATTGAATGAGGCTGTAATTCGGTCTAATTGCAGCATTTTTTCCTTCTATACTTTAAACAAATTCATTTACTAGAATATACTGAATAGTACAGAGTTTCATGTCTAGTTAAAATAACAAAAATAAAGTTAATTAGTCTGACGTGTACGGACTTGAGTTGTTTACCGTAAAAAACGAAGCATTAAACCAGTAACATGCTAATCGTTTTACATAATTGCCTTGGTTTTACTTTAACAACGTATAAATTAAAGCTAAAACTCTTATTTTTATAAATAGCGTATGGGGTTTGGAAAACATTTTTTTTTCTCCGATAGTAATATAGCTAACCTCAAATTGTTTCATATATGTACTTATTTTGTGTCGTATTGTTACTCACATCATTCATATAAACCCACAAGAAAATATCATTATATTCAATCCAGGCTATAAGAGTTCATTGACATGCGAGTACACATAAACAAAAGAAAGAAAAACAGTATAAATTTATGTATAAAGATCATAAGAACGAGTATTTTTGAATAAAGTAAAATATTCACTAGTACTGCGTAGCAGGCGACGTAGCGGATCGACACGCGACGTAGCAGCTACGAGCTACGGAATTTCTCTTATCGATCACGAAGCGTAGACTATGGCGCGAGATCCCTGGGTCGTAATATATAACTTATTTTATAAAGAATGAAGCCTTGGGTCATGTATTTATTAACACCTGCATACTTGTGATGATATAACTGTGACTCGTGGGCAAATACCAGTTAAAAAAAGTGAATAAAATTATGATCTACTTAGCTTATTTTTATATGGATGATCTTAATATATATTTTGTAGAATTTTACTCTGAAGTAATACAAAAAGTTACAGACTTGTTAAAGCTTTCCAACCAATAAATGAACCTTGCTTACTTTTACGTCTGATTTTTAAATATGTTATTAAGACAAATATATTACAAGGTTAAATTATAATCAGTACGATGAAATGTAATGAACAAAAATTCCCTTAACACAATAATTATTTATTTAACCATGCCTATGAGTGCGGGAGCCCGACGCAAACGTTGCTAATTATTTTTTGTGCTACGGAAATAAATTGGTCATATGAAAAAGAGCTGATGAAATTACAAAATTATTTTAGCAACCAGTTGCGCAAAAATAAGAACATTTTTGAGGGGGTCGTGGCCTAATCAGTGGTCGGCATTTGAGTCGATCGCTAAGTTAAGTTGCTCTGGCTGCGACCGGATACAAGCTTTTAATTTAAGCTTAGTAGGAGGGGAAAAAAGGAATATTAGACATACCTAAAAAGTATTCCTAATATTAAAAAAAAAAAAATTGACGCATTAGGACATTATTTTTGTAACAATAATAATATGTAAGGAATTTCATGCATTGGACTGCATTTTTTATAAAGATTACCAGGAATACGTTTTGTTTTAAATAGCATTCTTGTTGTAAATAATTGTTAAGCTTCGGATAGGTGTTGGTATCGAATCTAGGGGTTGAATATTTAAGATAAACTAGCAAATGTTTCTATGGAACCATTCCTGTTTTTAAATACATGAACCATCTGCCCGTTTGCTCTTTTTATGTATTAAAAAAACAACACTAAGCACAGGTTTGCAAATAGCGAGTTTACTAATATTAGCGATGAACAAAAATTAACTCGAATATAGAATCTCCAGTTTCAATGTAGAATAAAATACGCTTTAATATGTAGAAGGAAAAAAACAACGAGTGAGCTTGCAAATTACACGAGTGAATTCGACAAAGTTGTCTCAGTTAAGTCATGTAATTTGCAGACTTAGAAACGTAAGCCTCTTTAAATAAGGACGCCACTAAAATGCTTTGCTTTGAGCGGAGCGATGCAACTACCGGTCGTAAATTGAGTTAACTTACTTTGACTCACATCAGGTGAAGTTAGATAACGCTAGTTTTTACTGGTATTACCAGGGAATAAATCTTAACTACCTACGTTGGAAGGAATATTGCAATTTTGCGACGAATTTTCGTGAATAAAGGTAAAATAATTTAAAGTTGTGATATTTCAATACGGACTTTTAAAATTTGTATAATCACTTCGAAAGAAGGAAGTCGTCGGAACCATTTTTCCTTTTACACCCCCATCCGCCCACACACAGACACATACACGCACATACATACGCACTTTTACCTTAGCTTTAGGCATAATGAGAATATTAGACATACCTAAAATATCCCTAATATTTATAAATAGAACCCGTCGGGTTTAAACTGGATGATAGGTTCGTTATTTTCCGTAGCTAAGCAACCGACCCTTATTTTTTGCCTCACCACGCACCATGCTCTACTTCGACGATAGTTCCTGAAGATGGCTGAATTATGAGAGGTTAACATCATTTCTGTCCATATTTCTACTTTTTTCTTTATGTGCTAATATACACAAACTATAGAAATAAATACTGAATTTATCCTTATACGATATACACCTTAATTTTCTTCTTCTTTTTCCTAGCGTTGTCCCAATATGGCAGGGTTTGCTTAAATTGCAGATGATGTGGCTGTGGGGCGAGTTAAGATGACCGGACTGCCGTTTAACGTCATTCCCAGAACCCCCCAATCCCACGACTAATATTCCACCCACTGTTTTACGTGCCTTCTTTATCCGGATAGGCATGCGCTTGACTGCTATCACACCTAACCTTAAGTGTTGATGAAGTCTATGGTGTAACTCGCTTGCCTAGAATGAACCTATTCACTCTTGCCTTAAAGATACCTATGTCATAGTGATCCGGAGACACAGACACCGGAAGAGCGTTCCACGCCTTGGCCGTTCTTTCGTTTCATGAAGAAGCGAAACGCTTCGTGCGCGATGGTTGAATATCAACGAGATAGGGATGGAGGCCCAAGCACCTGGGGATTCAGTAGTGGCCGTCCGAAACACGGAGGAGGTTGCACATTTGAAAAGCTAGGGTTAGTATAGATCACCCATCCATCATCCGGCCGCGGAAGTAGCTGCTTAACCGAATCGAACCGAACCGATCGAATGAATCTCCGACGAGGCTCTCAAATGACAGCCACTGATAAAGCCCTCTTTATACATTTTATTTCCTTTAAAAAAAAATAGCTTCTTATGTGCAAAACTACATAATAATTTATACATGAATTAAGCATAAAAATATGTTTGAAGAGTGATACTAGTACAAAATACTACGCATATAGCAAATGGATCTGTTAGGCGACCGCGGTAGGAAATTAAAGGTGGAACTAGGCAATTTCCGGTCGGCGTCGCGCTTCCGATTCACTTTGCCATCGTTTTTGACAATTTTAGTTCAATTTGCTGTGTACTCAAATATTAACAGAACAAATTTCGTTTCGTGAAAGTATTTTACGTTTTTTTTTTTACAACGGCACAATCGAAAATTATAAAAGATTAGGCAGTTAGGCATTTTAGGCAAAACATTGGCACCTCTTATGTTGCAGATGTCCATGGGCGACAGAGACCACTTATCATCAGGTGACCCTTCTGCCTGTGTGCCCCCTTCTACTATATAAAAAAAGATAAAAGATCAACCCCGCCCGGTGTCCCGCTTTTACCGGGCGACAAGCATACTACCAGAATTATAGGCCAACACCACATTTAGACGAGATACCTCGTTGTACTCTTAATCCGTCCTAAAATGTAAATCCATATATACCTATGGATATATAGTTTATTCTATAGGTTATTAGGCCTTTATTCTTATTCTTCCCAGCGTTTCCCGGTCTAGTACCAGGGTCCGCTTAATTTGCAGAGGACGTGGCTGTGGGGCGAGTTTATATCATTGACTGCAGTCTGACGTCATACCCGGAACACCTATTATCTCTACAATCTCACGACTCATACCACTTTTTTTTTCTTTATGTTACAAGGGGGCAGACGAGCGGGCAGCAGGCACCGAAGTGCCTGCCGGCGCCCATGGACATCTGCACGACCAGACCGCCAGCAGATGCGCTGCCGGCCCTTAATGACGAGTTTAGGCCACCGGGAAGTCTCACAAGAGCGGGAGGTCGCGCTCGCGGACCTCCGCGGCGAGAGCTGGATCCTTCCCGGCGGCCCGACCTGCGCCGGCGTCGTCGCGCGCAGCTGCCGCGCAGCCGGCTTCGAGCCGCGGATCGCGCTGACGACCGACGACTACGCCGCCGCCCGCGGCCTCGCCGCCTCCGGGATGGGCGTGACGGCCGTGCCGCGGCTGCTCCGCCAGCAGGACGACGCCGAAGTCGTCATCCGAGGAGCGTCATTACAAATTAGGTGATACAATATAACAATAGAATTATTTTGACAGCATGACCTCTAGTAGTTGATTTCCTCTTCCCTTTTGTTGTCTAGCATTCAGTTGCTACGTATCTTCTGAATGTTGTGGTTGATTGCTAATATTGATTATTGAATACTGTTTGAGATTATCACAATAGATATGTAATCATCCTCCTGTTGTAAGAGATTTCTTTTCAATTTCCTTTGGCAGAAAAACCTTACGATTGAGTGTGATCTTGTACAAATCACCTTCCTGCACAACCGTTGTCCAAGAAACATTACAGTTTGTAGTGCAGTGATATTTTTTGTTTTTTTTTATCTCTAATAATTATTTAATTTCCTTTTAATTATATAAACTTCATATTTATAAGTTTAAAATATTTAAATACGTTAAACATTTTTTTAATTCAAATACGTCACAATGTTTAAGATTGCGCAAAATCGGTCCAGCCGTTTTAAGATAAATTGCAATGTAAGGTTTTCGGGTCGAATCTTGCTACTCAATTTTGAAACAGATATCTTTTACCCTTCTGTTTTATCTTGAGCTGAGATTTTTGCGTAAATATTAAGTTTGGATGGCAATATACGATAAATACGTGACGTCATTATAAATCCGAAATGGCGGGCCATAAAAGCTAGCAGAACAGTTATTTATATTGCATTTCTACCTATCAAATAATATCTCCTTCTTCAATCTTTCCTCTTCATTAGATTTTCTCTAGAATACTTCATAGAAACATGGAACTGAAAGGGTTAGAGAAACACTGCCTGCTCTATGTTACATTAATTGCTTTTCAGAATATGTTAACAATCAAATAAAGATATCAAATAACAACCATGTTGCTTGTATTTACAAAAATAACACAGGAGGGTCATTTCACTTTAATGTCTGAATTGCACTATGCAAATGAAGATGGTTCAGATTCTGTTCTCCAGTTCAGATCACGGGATGTTTTTCTGTCATTACCTCTGCATTACTCTGGATACATGTGGCTGTCAAGTACCTCAAAAGGGAAATCTCAACATACATCCCACTTGGATAAAACACAGGTTACGTTTCTTACTCTAAAACTGGTGACACTGTTTGAAGTTCTCCAAAAGTCCAGGCCTATGGCACAACAGCTTCGATCGACGGGATGACCCCGATCGATAGCACCTCCGGTGGCGAGCGCAAGACTACGGAGCCGAGCGTCGAGGAATCGAGCGCTAGGGGATCAGCCGCCGATGGCGACGGGACCGAGCGCGAGACGGTTCGGATCACGCGTGACGTCGGCGAGATCCTCGGCGTGGACGAGCGCGTCTACGAACTCAGCGCCGAGGACGTCGTGACGTTGCCGACGGTGAACGCGACACCGTGTCAGTTAATACAAAGTCTTAACTATATAAAAACTACAAACCTTGAAGTGAAAACGTTAGAAATAAATATTATAAGCAGAGCAATAAATAAATTATCTCAAAGATTCGGACATGGACTAGAGATAAGGAATACTAGCTATTATCACTTATGATATGTTATACTTAAGAGCCTAATAACATCACGATAAAATTGTTAACAGCTATTATTGTAATTATTTTTTAATGACTTTTTTAATTACGTCAGTAAAATCTTAAACTAAGTTTAGGATTCATTGAATGTTTCGCGTTTCGATGTACGCTGGGTCAGCTAGTGTTTTATATATTTCTTAAAGTATTTTCGATAACCTATACCTAATATTGTGAAAATATATATATGCATTTATAGACGTTTGTTCCTTTATGTATTATATTTATCGCTTGCATTTCTTTTATTTCCGCACCTATAACAATTTTTTAAATTGATTATTATGAAAAGAATCCCAACAATATTATGTTATGTTTATTTTAACGACTGCCTCTTTAATGTCCCTTCATTTTTTCATTTTTGCTGAATCCTCTTTAGTTTTCGCACTTGAAGTTGGATTGGAACCCAAATATTTTAGACTTTAATATTAAAGTGTATGGTATGAATGTGAGCAACTATTTTATTTTTAAACTTTGTTTTTATTATCATTTACTTATTTTGTTGTTGCTGTCGCGCCCATCGTACCCCCTTCACTTTAGTCCCAACTTTGGAGCTGACTTCGCGCGCGGTCGTATAGGTGTACATCGTATCCACCACCACATGGACAATTCGTGCAAAGAACACTTCAACGCTTCCATCCATTCCATGTATAGCTCTAGGAACGATGAGCTCTGTCTACCAGAAGAATGTGTCCAATAACCAGAGTTGCACAAGCCGTGGAGGCAAGAGGTATTACTCATACAACAATCAGAATACTCTCAGACAGTGCATCCGTGTTACAGTCCTTGATGAATACGGAAGTCTCATCGGGACTGATTAAGGAGCGCCATGATGCCTTGGAATGTATCGCGGTGGAAAATAAGGTAGTACTACAGTGGATCAAAGGCCACAGCGGATCGCTGGACAGTGACGTAGCGGACGAATTAGCAAGGAAAAGTTCAAACAACACGGTTTTTGGACTAGCTAATGGAAAGAAGAATACTAACCACCGAACATTGCGTACTCGACACACACCTATTCAATCCAGGAGTAACTGACAGTCCAGTTTACAGGGGATGCAAGGAGGCACCAAAAACACCATCTCATGTCCTATTGAACTGCAAAGAGGTGACAAACCAACAGGGTAAAAATCCTCGGGACACCGAGGTCTCTGCAAGAAGTTTTGAAGAAGCCCCAGCGGATTTTCAACTTCTGGCAGGAGCTGGGCTGGATGGAGTAAACACCCACCAGCCCCCCCTCCCCCTTCACGCACAATGTTCACCCTATAGTGAACTAAGTGCACTAAGTGTACTAAGTGCGGAAAATTCAGCCCGCGAAGCTGAAAAAGTGCCTGAGTGCCTTATTTTGAGGCCTTGGCCAAATTTGAGAATGAAAACCAATCTATTATTTGTTACAAAAAAAGACGACTCTGATGAGAGCAATGATAAAGAAGTTGACATTGTAGCTCCAATGAAAAAAAATCCTTCCAAGGGTGGTTAAGAGCATGCTGGAAACACCCTTGGACCATCATGCTACTGATGAGGATGATGCCGGAGATCCAGTACCAGCCGCTTAAACACAGAACCTGCCAGCGAATTTGAGCCTGCCGATGTCCCCCTGACGGAGCAGCCATGGGGTCTCTGTGATTTCAACTGGAGATCTTTTCCAAACCCTCCGATTGTACCTGAATTGAGGCGGAAAGTATTCTTCGCAATTGAAGTGCAAAGTCGGAAAGTGCAGGCGAAAGTAGAAAATAATAGATGTCAAAATCTAGTCAGTGAGGGTTCCGATGAGGATTTCTTTAATTTGGATGTTTTTACGCAAGGTAACGAACTTTACTTTATTATTGTTACTGCACAGGACAACCTGCTTAGTTTTGAAATCGACACGGGGAGTCGTATACCGGCAATAAACTTCGATGGCTACAAGAATTTCTTCAGGTATAAAAAGATAATAAAAAATAATTTCATTTTGAAGAGCTACGCCGGGTCACGGGTCGATTTACTAGGCTATATAATGGTTCGTGTACAATTAAGATCGATTACGGTAGACGAATTGCGACTATATATTATCGAAGGCGGTGGCAAAGGGAGTTCAAAGTTCGGAAAAGGGAGGCCTAGCTCCGCCGACGCGTACGCCACAAATTTGAAGTGCTCTGTACGAAAAAATTTCAAGAAATTCGAGTTTTTGTGCTATCAAAGTGTATACGTCGTTTTATGCGTAATTGTGAGACGAATCGATCGGTGTTAAGATTATTGAAATCGGACCATTTTTGGACGAGTTATCCTCGAAAGATTGGATATTTTAGCTTATTTTAACCTTTAGGCGCGTGCGGCGCTCGTTTAGTCGCTGTACCCCCTGTTTTGAACTGTGTTAAAGAATATACCACTGAGGAAAACATCTTGTCAAAATCTTAGGTTTTTCTGCCCAAGGGTTTGGGAGATACTGGAGGTACCACTTAAATCCACATGGCACGTGGTTATGGATGCAGGTGTGCTCGGGAGGCGCCGCTAGTGCAGACGGACTGGTTGGAGCCTCCTGAGCCACCTGACACTTCGTCCGTAAATCTATGTGCAAAAACAGAACATCTATAGGGAAAAGAAGTTAAATTACAGTTTTTGGCAACTACTTTTTGACTTTGGACCCCTGTAACTAAAAATTTTCCGTGGTGAACATAAAGTTTTATAGACTATTAGACTTATTAGTATTACCACCCTTTCAATCCTAACAGACCACCTTGAGATAGGCTTCGCGCAAGCGGTTTTTACTATTATTAAATTTAATTTTAAAATTGTATAAAAAATAGGTCAACTATATATTAACTTTGTTGTCCAAAATCGACAGGTTCCAGGTGTCGGAGCCTATATGAAAAAACTGATAAACCTATTTTTCGGTTAGCATAAAAAATTTTCAAAACTTCCCAAGGATTAAGGTACCCATTTTCGGAATAATACATCGATGACAAAATTCACCCCCAAAATTTAAGCACTTCCCGCAAACCGATCTTAGTGAAACTTAGATTCAAAATAGATCTCGCGAATGACAACATGATGGCCACCTAAACAAAGCCAAAATCATCATATTTTGGGAAAAATTTAAATTTGAAATTTCGGAAAAGTTGGCGGAAAAAGTGTATCCGATTTCCGAGAGGACCGGAAGGGGGGTCGAGGCTGATCTGCTGATTACCTAGACATCCTTCTCGCTATTCTCAAACCGGGGATTCAGTTATTTTGGCCCCCACGAAAATTAACCCGGGCCTCTGTCCTCGCGACTTGTTCGATTTTTGCGCAGTGGAAGGTAAGATCAATCGCAATCCGCTGTCAGGAGCATTGCGTTACGTGAACGGAAATAGAATCCTGTGCTAGTTTCTTTTATAGATCTGGTAAAAGTCTTTTGATTATATTCTGTTCTAAAGAAGTTTGGATTTATTTGGAATTTTCAAGTTTTATTATTAGGTTTCCTTTAAAGCGCGCCTAAAAATTTAAAAACTTTTTCTTCTTTCCTGATTTTAAATCCCAGTTGCCTAATTATGGACGATTCCTGCCGGGTCAGCTCGTACTGATATAAAGGACTTGTTTGTTTGGTATATATCTAGATCTGAAATAGGTATAGTTTTTAGATTACGTAGACAGTTCATTGAGTAATATTATACGTTACATAACAGTCACGCCATGACCTATGCCAATAGAGTAGTAGCCATAAATGCGGGCAAATTACGAGGGGCAGATAGCTCTTACTAATACATAATACATAAATTAAATATACTTTTTATCAAAATAGAAAAGAAAAGATGGATATATACTTCTTCAAACAAATTTTCAATAATAGGTTTTACATCTTTAGACATTTTCTCAAAATGACATTTGTGTGGCTTGACACAGTATTGCTTATCAGCGTCCATATATAATTAAAAGTACAAAATTAAATTAAATATTAGTAAAATTATTTAACAAAACAAAACTAGAATGAAAGAAACAAAAAACAGACACGTCTGGAAAATAACTGCTTTATATTTGTAACTGTATAGTCCATAATCATTTTGGAATTATTAAAATCAGTACTGCTTTTATTTTTTCTTATCTAAAATTATTACTATTGTTACTTTAGCCTTTAATAATTATTTTATTATTGGGACCAAATTGTGATTTTAATTATTCCTGCTTTTAATTATTAGATAGACGATTAGTTAGCTGTGGACTTTTTCTCGCTCAAAAGATGTATGAATCGAAGAGAGCTTAAAGCACCTCATTTTTCATCTGGAGATTAATACGGATTAGTGAATATACGTATCTTAGAATTTCCTCCGGCAGGTAATTTTACTTCACCTCTAAGCAAAAGATGAAAAACCTTAAAAAACAACCCTTGATTCAAGATCGGTAATGTTTTATTCATTACACGACTTTAGATTGCCCTGGTTAATACTTTAAGTTATTTTTTTAAAGAGTGAGTTTGTAGCAAAGAGATATATGGGTTGGGATTTATGGTTCGGAAGAATTATAATCAGCTGTTGTGGATTTCAAACCAATCTTGGGTAGGCTCTGCAGTATAAGAATAAAGGAGAAATATAGAAAAATTACTATTGTAACTGCACATGCACCATCGGAAGTCAAGGAACGTGAAAAATTGTACGATGACAAAAATATCAGTAGAAGTTGGACGCTACTCTGGCCAAAATGACAATTGAAAAGCCTCAAAATAAGTGAATTTTTACTTCTGCAGATGATGCACTTACTATTGTGTTATTATATATATTATGTAATTGAGTATAAATCAGATTTCTTCCTTGTTTTGTGGATTGTTATCCTTTTAATTTCAAAGTCGTTAATATATATTGAGATAATAATAGAGAATATTTGTCGAATGAAATGAAGGAATATTGTGTGGAAAAAGACATTAGTTTACATCTAACAGGCCTCAAGAGGTGGATCTGCTCCTTGGTGCGGACATCTACTTTGACCTCATTACTGGTGCTCCTATAGCCATCAGTGAAGGTTTACCCAAGCTGGTTCCTTCCAAATTTGGACACATCGTCGCAGGAAGATGCATCACTCACCCCTCTAAGGATGATCATCCAGTATCTCTGTTTGTGAAAACCCAGTCAGATATTTCGAAAGTAATGCAACGGTTTTGGGAGCTCAAGGTAAATCTCATAAATAATATAAAACAAGAAAAATGTTAAGATTCTATCAGTTCAGGCATCATTATTATATGTTCACCTTCTAACGTTTATAGTGTAAATGTTAAAATATAAAATTGTACTATAGCAGCACATTACATGGTAGAGACTGTCCTCTTTTTAGGACTTGGATCAGTTATATGAGGTGATTTGTCCAGGGCCACGCTCAACCGCCAGGTTTCCACCCCAATTAAGAAAATTGCAGTTTTTGAGACTAAGGGCCTTACCATTTTTTTTATCTGCATTGATTGAAAATAATTCATTATACATTTATAAGTGAAAAATCTAAAAATATATTAATTACATTATTGATCACAAAACATTGTAAGGACAGTAGTTTACTAGGAAACTTTTATATACTTCATTAGAATATAGTAAAACTAAAGTGATGTTAAAATTTTAATTATAATTATTACCTTCTTTTTAAATTGATTCATAACAATGCATAGAATTTACCTTTTTTATTGGCGAATTTACGCAGAGTAACTTTTTCTGTGTACCTGTTTGTAAGATACAAGATACAATGCTAGCAACGTGGTTGTGATTTGACTCGAAAATCTTACGAATTTAGACCTTGTACTGATGAGCTATCGTGGCTTCTAATATTCATAATAAACTAGCGAACCCGACAGACGATGTCGTGCCCGAACTTTGAGTTTTTTACTGTTTACTACATTCTATTGTCCTATAACATTATTGCCCGTTGCCATTCCGCTTCCCTCCCATTTTCTTTTCGCTGTGGCTTTGCCATTCCTTTTTTATCATACAAACATTGTCCTAACAATAAGGAATACAACAAAAAAGAAATTATCAAATTTGGTTTAGACGTTCGGAAGTTATTCTATTCATTTAGACTCATTTTTAATCGAGACTAAATATTGAATGTAAGCTATTCTGTTTTTTAAGTTGGATCAAACTGCACACGGTGCACAAATTTGATTAAAATCGGTTTTGTAGTTTAGGAGTCCATCGCGGACAAACAACGTGACGCGTAATTTATATATATTAAGACATGTATGGTAGTGATAAATAAACATTAATATACCTCACAAACTTGTTAGGTCATTTTCCATTCTATATAAAATAGATAATAGCTTTTATTTGTTTTCTTATAATATATTCATTGTTACGTTTATAGACGACAATTTAACACATAAACATGTAAATATATAATCGATTCACGAATTCTTCCGCACTACCAAAAATGCCAAACTCGTTCGGCCAGAACACCCGCGGTTACAACAATAAACCGTGCTTTAATGGCCATATCATTAAAATACTTATGGTAATATAGCAATTTTAGGGTTCCGTGTTGGATAAATGGACGACGAAAACTGTAGAAGTAAGCGTTATTTTACAATAGTCCATAACAAGCTCGTAAAGTTACGAATAATTTGGAAAATATAATATTTGCACGAATATTCTCAGTTTTCAGTAGGGTTGTTAATGTCATCCAAAAAATAACTGAATCAATACATCTTTCTCAAAAAAAACCGGTAGTGTAAAGTTAATCATGAACAACGGTAACGCAAAGTTTTTCGGGCAATTTTGATAAGCTTTTGGTGGTAATAAATTATTTTTAAAATTGTTTACAAATTTTCTTAGAGAGTCTAAGAGCGTCAGTGATTATCATACACTTTTAATAGTTTTCAATAAATAAATTATTTCATATAATAAGTTGCGATTGCTCCAAAAATATACTCATTGTTAGTATATAATAACTAGACTTGAGATAGACCATTAAATATTCAGGCATTTTGGGAGCATTTGCATTTACTCTGCATACATACATGCACATAGAGAAATAATCTCGCACTTGGCCATGTAACATCCGCCTACAACAATTAGCCGTATAACAAGTCGATCCGATGCAAATTTGTCAATCTTTATTATAAAGAAGTCATAAAATAACTCCCACTTGCCATCCATTGATTCATTAATCTTTTTGATTGATTAATAATAGCGACCAATAGGTAAGGTGTAAAAGTCCGTTTACACGTTGTCATTGTGACTAAACCCAATTGGAAGTGGATCGGAACGGTTGATACGTACGTACCACACGTACATACAACAATTGAAACTTAATTAATAATTATCCAATATGTTCCATTACCTAATGTGTAATGCTGGAGCATTAGGTTAGAAACCATATCTGAATTATTGTGAAAATGGTGATAACAAAAAAAATTTCGAGTGTGTTTGTTGGTTCTCAGAGCAGGGTACGGAGAACCCTTGTAAACTTAGCTTTTGAGTCGTAAATTTTATCACCAAGTTAATAAATGATTAAAAAAATCATAATAATATTATACATATGACTAAATAAAAGATTTTGACTTTGTAAAAGACAATAAAAGTGTTTAGAGTCTGCCTTATCTATTCCATAAATCTATTAAGTTTTTTATGGAGCACCCATTAAAAAAAAAATTGTCTACATTCTTTTAAATTATGCAAAGTTATCTTCCGAATAGCCTGTTTCGTTTAAATTTTTAAATACAGAAAGAGGGAATGTTTCGGTACAGTTAAGTCTTTTATTACAAGAAATATTTAAAAATAATCAAAAATGTTATATAATATTTATAAACGGATGGTGAAAGTAAATTACATAAGGTGATTAAAAAATTATAATTACTTGGCGCCTAGTGGTCATGTAGTAAAAAGGTGAGGGAACAATTAAGTATGGCTATATTTGTTTCATTTAAAGTAAATAAATTAATAACTACGACTCGTTTAAATGGGCCCTAATGAACAACCTTCATACAATCGTCATTAGTACTACGCTATTTCGTAATGTACAAATGTCAATGTTCAACTCATCTTTTTTAAAGTCTCTTCTTTCATTTGTCAACGTGATGCAACATTATTAACCGTTACAAATGTTTCAAAAAGTTATCTTTGGGCCTTAGCCTTCTTCTTTCTAGCATTATCTAGGTCTAGTTCCAGGCCCGTTACGGTAGTACCCGCATCCTGTCTCTCCTCTCCATCTACCTTTATATCCTTTGACTTCATCCTTTTCCTTTACTTCTGTCTTTTCTAATTAGAGGTAGCACCATGCTTGTAGCCGAATGAAAAAGTACTACCGATAATCATAGACATCTTCTGGTTATGAAGATGTCTATGATTACATATAAAAGTTAAAATCAAACAAGCGTCATGTAAACGTGCTCTTCAGGGCATAGGGGCAGTCTATTTGCAACTGTAGATCAATTTCAGAACAGCTAAGTAAATAAATAACTTGAGCAAAGCACTATATACTGTGATATAACTTTTAAAATAAGTAAAAATATTTTTCATTAAAACAATTTTTTTTTTCGTTTTACCACACTAATGTATCTTTTAACTGATAGAGAGCAATGGCATTTCTGAACATTTAATATTTACCTTAAAAGTACAAGATACGAAAGATGAGCAATCTATAGGAAACGAGAATATTATTTGAAATCTTTGGGAAGCTAGATGAACAATGATGAAAGGTTAAAACGATTTATTGGCGCTAGTTAGAATTTTTCGGTATATCCGTATTACGTATTAATTTTGCTCTTACAACTTTCATGCATGTAAGTATATTGATTTATAATTATGTTAGTTTCTATACTTGAAAAGTGTGTAATAGCGCATTTCTCATGAATCATCAGTATTCGTCTTAATTTGATACATCCAACTTATTTTCAGCTGTAGTCGTATAACCGTCATTATGAGTTTGTAATATCGTTTGGGTTATGGTGGTGGTGGTGGTGGTGTGATACTGTCACCGGTTGGATTATTTTTGGACCGTTGAAGGGCGCGCACAGTCACTATAAAATAGGTACACTGATTGGGAGAAAACTATGCACACACTTTGCTTAGAAACAGTCTCACTAAACCCAATTCCCTTCATGGGTTGTACAGATAAGGTGCGACTTCTAAATCTGGTGAGGTCAGTTTTGATAATAATTCAGATAAATTAGTAGTCATATTTTTACCAAGATACTGTTCTATTTCTTCAGCATAAGATGTGCTTATTGTTAGACCTTTTGAATGTACTTCTTCCAAGAGTTCTTCGCATAATTGTGGCTCTACTAAATTTTTGACCGCTATCTTTACAATGCGTCCAATTTCTCTGCTATTAACATCATCTTTCTGCAGTTCATTTATATACCATAAAAAACAAAAAAAGGTTCAATTAACTTCATAAAATAATTAATTGGTTGCTGCGCGGTTTCCTTGAAGGTAAAAAAATGTTATAATTATATAAGATGCCGACAATTGTTGACCAATAACAATTGATAAATTAATTGAGGCAATAGACGCCTACGTCCAGCACGTGACCTTCGGCTACTGATGATGATCAACAAATGAAATGTAAGTACAGTGTCTCACACCGTCCATCCGTGGCTGTTAACAGAATAATATATTATCTGCCATAGCTGGATTTGAACCCGGGAACTTTTAGCATAGCAACTCAGCACTCTACCCAGGTGATTTTTCAGCAATCACACTCAACCTCCAGCATTTTTTAAATTTTATTAAATATTTGGTTATATATTTAAGCCTGGTATTAGTTCTCACTCTTCAAATTTTATTCGGGGGGTGGGTATTATATGAAACGTGGAAATTGGGAAAGAGAAGCCGAGATAAACGTCTAGCTGCAGAAATGGATTTCTGGAGAAGGGCAGCTCTCCAATTAACTTCTGCATCGCTCTATGAGATCCGGATATCCGAAGCTGCGTTGGACAGATGGGATGACAATTGATGCTCGGAGCCTACATGGGACCAGAGTTGTCTGAAGAAGTACTGCACAAGATAGAACCCTATGGCCGAGGATTATTGAGGGAGCCGGCCGGGTCGCACGCCCAGCCAGGAAAACCGAACCGGTCGCGAGCTCTCCGCCCCGGAGGCATGCTGTCCACAATGGATAGAACTCGGGCTTGGGCGCCCTCGCGCACCATCGTTCACGCGGAACTCCACGTCGGAAATTCGACCGTCCACGGACAGCCCCATGTAGCCATTCGGTTCCCTGCTGCACACGGACCTTCTGACCGATGCGCCCGAGGCGGGACGACTAGACTCAGGCTTGACAACTATTCTTACTTTATTAGATTTTTCTCGAGCCTTCGATTCTATAAATATCGACTTACTTCTCTCTAAACTATCTTATTATGGTTTTGATGTTAGTGCTGTTAAATGGTTTCATAGTTATTTAACACATAGAAAACAATTAGTATCTTTGCCACAACGTGACGGGACTTTTTTAATATCTGAAACTAAAGAGGTTCCTAGAGGTGACAAACCAAAAGTGAATGCAAATAACAGAGCAAATTTGGTAAGTAAATAATAAAAAAGACTTTTTCTGCAGTGTCTCCAACTAAAACAATAAATAATATTCTCACTTGTCTATTTTCCATGATCAACAGCCTAAAAACTGAGAAGAAATGTGTTTATTTTTGCAGCCAAAGCACAAAACAAAAACTAAAGCTAAACCTTCTCTCCCTGAAAGTGCAGAAACTAAAGCTACAGCAGATTTCTTGGTCGACTGTACATAATGGAAAAAAAGAAACTATTTATCCGTAAGTGAAATCGCTGCGTCACTTTTATACAAGTAAACTATAAAGTTTTGAATGTTTATTTTAAACATCCAACGAACGATATTTTGAGATTGTGGGACAAAGAGAGTTTTCGATTCGATTCGATCGCCGAAACCATGTCTTGTATAATGAATGACGTACATTTTTATTTTGTTTCTTGGTCCTTGTACGAATAAAGGATCGAATCAGCTTAAAATAATAAGTAAGCGCTTTAAACGCGATTGTACTCCGACCTTCATCCAAGCGGAACGATACTATTTCAAATATAGGTAAACAATCACTGAATTGCAATCTTTTTGTAGTTTTATACGAATATTATTGAGAAGTAAGGTATTCTTGTTGCACCGTTTATCCTATTAGATCTTAGGGTTCCATACCTAAAAGGAATAAAAGAATCCCTTATGGCATCACTTCTTTGTCCGTAGGTCTGTCTATCAAGACCATTTTTCTCAGAATGACTTATAAAGTGGAAATTAATACCAAATACTGGGATCTGCGGTCCCATGAAGCTCTAAAATTATACTCTCTAATGCCGGAGCTAAACTAGCTTCATTCGAATGATCATTTCAATGATCTATCCAACCGCCAATTTGTATTTTCATCACAAAAATATTTGCGATGACTTTGTCGAATTCAAAGAAATCTAATGAAAAATATTAATCTGAAAACAACCTAGTAAAGTATTATATGATGGTACGGAACCCTTACTGCGCGAGTCTGACTCTTACTGGCCAGTTTTATTGTTACTTTAAAGTCTTTTAATTTACATTCGACGAAAATTGACGACATTTACATGGACGAGAAGGATGACACAATATACACAATACATAAATCTTGTGGCGTGATTTTCGTCTGCGCTAATCCCCGAAAAAGTAAAATTGACTGCACCTTCTGTTGTGTTTTAATCCTTGAGTAAGATAAAAATGTTGATTAAACCCATGTCCTCGATTTCATGTCACTTTAAGTGACTAATAATGATAAACTCACGACTTTATTTGTAGTCGGTAGTAGAGGCCCTACGGAAGATAATACTGTAAACACACACATGTACCCCTTTGTCTACAATCGCCTTATTCTGACTCAATATCGAGGATTAAAATAATCAAAATTTCCTTCCAAAACAACTATGACGTCATAGATTCCTATCAAATGTCCCATCGGGTACGCTAACGCTTGACATTATTTACGTTTCGGCATGTAAATATTAACGCATATTCCTTTGTTCTAGATAAAACAACGCACAGTAATTTGTCATAACGAGAAGCAAGAGGGAATGCTAAATAAGTGTTAATCGTCCATTATTGTCGCGTAAACGAGCTCGAACAATAGTTTTGTTATGGAGTTTCGACTTGGCGTTGTTTAATCGACGAAGGATGTGGAAGTGCAGCGCGGCTTTGTTGTTCACGCTGGCCGTGTCGGCCAAGGCTCTGCTCGAGGGACCAAACGTGTGCACCAGACAGGAATCGTAAGTTGTATTTTTTTATACATTTCCATTTCCTATCTACTGCTTCTTCTTGTAGTATCTCCTAGCGGTGGTTGGCAACCATCATGGCTAGCTGCACTTCGTTGACAGTTGCTCTAAACAGTGATCTCGAACTTGAATTAAACTGTGTGTGTGCTGTGGATTTTTAAGGCAGAAAATTTGTCTACCGCCGGGTTCTCGGCGGACTTTTATTTCATACTAGTTGTCCATGTAACTATCGTGTCCGCGTAAAATTAGGTAAAAAAATCTATTTAACTTTAGCGTGATGATATACTTTTGACTGGCCCGTTGGCGCAGTGGGCAGTGACCAATGCCTTCCGCTCCAAGGGTCGTGGGTTCCATCCCCGCCTCGAGTCTGGGTGTATTATCTATATGTATGTATATATATATATATCTAAAAAAAGTATTTGTGTATAACCGGCGTCTGTTATCTATAACACAGGCATTAAGTTGTCTACCTTAGGTGTGTGTCATATCGTGTGTCATATAGTCCTGTATATATTTATATTTATTTATATATAAAACCTATAGCCTTCCTCCATAAATGGGCTATCTAATACTGAAGTAATGTTTCAAATTGGACCAGTAGTACCTGAGATTAGCGCGTTCAAGAAAACGAACAAACACTTCAGCTTTATATATTAATATAGATGCAGATAAATTTTACAATTTTATCGCATGAAATTCTGCCATATGAATCCTAGTCTAGGTCAAAGAGACGCTGGTACAAACAGGTATAGCGACCAGCCCGTAAGTTTAATCGGGGAAGTAACGCAGAGGGCAGTCGATTTCTATGACGGAGTTACAGACAGCGTTCTAAGGTTTCGCAGTCGCTTTTGTTGCCACTCATAAAGATGGTGTACCATTTCGAGCAGAAAAAATATCATCGAAATAGGTCCAGTCAGTCTAGTCGATGTCAACATGAATGATTTACTTGTCTGCATATTAAAGTCATATGATCGGTAAGTGCGGAAATGAGGCAACCTAGTTTGTTAATACGTGCGTAGTATTACAGCGTTACCGGTCTGTATCAGGATGTACAACGCGAAGGACTAAATGTGCTGGCATGCGATGACGTATAATTTTTCCTATTCATACTGAGAATCAATGCTAATTTACTTTGTTATTAGCTTCTAATTGCTGGTATTTTTGCATGAAGTGATATGGTTTCAAGCCCAACCAAGTTTTGGTTTTGTTAGACTGTGTACTCTATTGCTGGACAAAGAGAGATTAAATTTAGTGATTTGCGTAAAGTTAATTTAATGATTATATGTATAGAAAGAGTTATTATTATAGTTTTGATTATAGACATAAAGGTAACTAGATAAGGTTGTATTTATTGTTTTTCATTATAATCTTTAATAATGAGATATAAAGTACCACCATAAAGCGATTATAAAATATAAAGCGATAGTGAATCGTTAATATTAAAGTTAAAATTGTTTATAAATAATACAAATAGTTCAACACCTTTCTTCTTTCTTTATTTCTTTTATTTGTGGATTTACTCTGGGCTCGTTAACCCGTCTTGGGGTACATCCCCTTCTTCAGCACATGTAACATAAACGCATAACAAGCAACATAACCTCTTCCAAAATACTGACATAACCTTCAGTTATGATGTTCAGTTCAATTTTCTGGTTGTTTCGGTTGGTCTAGTTCACTCTACTGTCTTATAAACGACAGGACGCTCTCTGAGTGTTTTCTACCGTCTGTACAACGGGGAGTGTTCTGACGAACTCTTTGACATGGTGCCACCGTCTCGCTTTTACCATCGCACCCTTCGCCTCAGGACTCGATATCATCCACACCACCTGGATGCATGGTCATCTTCCACAGAGCGGGCTTCACGGTCCTTTTTCCCGCGTACTTGCAAGCTGTGGAATGATCTTCCTCCTAAGGTTTTCCCTGAGCGCTATAAAAACTGTCAAGTGCGAGTTGGACTCGCGCACCTCGTGGGTTACGTACAAACTTTTAATTACATACATCGCGGTTAAACAATTTTTTTTTGTCATGCAACTACATATTAACGTTTCTCAGATTTTTTTCTTTACTTATGCTATATGACAGTGCTTCATGCTTAATTACATG
This sequence comes from Charaxes varanes, assembly GCA_024363005.1. Lineage (NCBI taxonomy): Eukaryota > Metazoa > Arthropoda > Insecta > Lepidoptera > Nymphalidae > Charaxes > Charaxes varanes. Next base: position 33,154 of record JANCMC010039640.1, read on the forward strand.
ATTCAAGCTCAACTGGAAGTATCCTCTGAATTTTGATTTAGAAACCATTTAAATTACTTTATATTTTCTGGCTTTCACTTTGTACACATTGCATTACAGGGGAGGAGAGCAGAGGGACCCGGCTTTCACTTGCTATAGCCTTACTTTTTTCACTTTTTTTGCATTGCTATAGCCTTACTTTTTTTCTCTTTTTTTCGCCTTGCTATAGCCTTACTTTTTTTTCTCTTTTTTTCTTCTTGCTATAGCCTTAGTTTTTTTTCACTTTTTTTTCGCCTTGCTATAGCCTTAAAATCAAAAGCAATTTTTCAAATATATTTCTTTTCTGTGTGGACGAGTTAACTTCACGGTTAACAGAACGTGCGTGAAAAAAATAGGCCATATACGAGGTATATGTAGAAAACTACCGCTTTTAATATATGCAACATATTGACTATGTATATTATATATATTGTAAATTGTTTCAGATATGTTGAAGTGTTTTAGAACGTTTTCAAATGCAGCAATAGTGTTTAACAATTATATCCAATCACTCTTATCCAAAGATAAGTTTACCTGTGTTCTTACTTATCTTCATCCCTGTTAGAGCACTGATGGTTTTATCTTTTCCTTGTATTCCACTATTGATGATGAGCTCATTGCTGGTTTTTGTCCTTTTATCTTCCCCATGTAAATAATTAGTATTTTTTTATGTATTTCAATTTTATTCTCACCCTTACTCTAGCTGGTAGAAGTTCCTTATCTTGATTGTCATTTAGCATAACATTTAAATGGGTCTGTTGTTTTAGTTACGTCATCATACGTCATCATACGGCTTCCCCCCTCTCCCCTCCCCCTACCCGATCTTTATTTGACAATCTATTTCAAAGTTAATGTTGTATATAATGTGCTTCGCTAACCATTCAGTGGATATGAAAATAAACAAAAATTAAAATTGAATGAATATTTATCTAGATAATTATCAGTGGAAATTAAATAAAACATGACGTTCGAACCTTCGCCGATTCCAAATCCTTGGTCTATCAGGTATTGCTTTTCTTCCTGTGTGTGGACCAAGTATAGGGTTTCTGGTTTGGCGGTCGGTATTCGGGCGCCTGAAAATCTCTCCATACCCAGGGAGTTTACGGTGGATTGGGACGAATAGATAGTGTCGTACACTTCATTGAGGGCATAGGCTACATCCATAGGGCTTCGGTACGTGCAACAAAACTGGAAATATTTAAATTTTGTAAATTATTTAAACAATCTGTCGTGACGTCTAATAAATTTTTTATTTGAACTGATGATTGAGAATTAATTTTCTTCTGATTAAATAATTTTTTTAAGACTGAGTTAATTATTAACCTTTTATTACCGTACCTCGACTTTAAAATACTCCATGCTTGTTCATAGTTTTATGTGTTATTTTTACGTGTTTTAACAATGTTTCAGCTTCTCCAATGGTCTTTGTATCCAATCGCAAAGACTTGTGCTTACTAAAGGCCGAGAAACTTATGGCCTCTTGGCTATTTACAATAGTCTATTCGATTATTGTAAATGACCAAGCAGTCTAACCTCTGCGAACCAATCCCCCAGTTTGATAAGAACCCACAATAAAATCAGAGAATAGACAGTAATTTCGCACCTTTCCAGAAGGCGAGGAAGCTGAGCGTTACCATAGCGATGTACACCACACACACGAGGTCCAGCCAGAACCCGAAAGCGCGGGAGCTCGCGATGAACAAGTACCTGCAAGAGCAGAATATTACGGGTTAGTATCAGACGTCAATCAAGATTCTAAAATTAGCAGAAATTACGGGTATTTAAATATAACAAGCATCAGATATCAGTCACGCTCTCGCATATTTCAGATATCTTAATATTTCCTGTTAAGTGTCAAGCAGGTAACAGAAGTTCTGGCATTTTTTTATATGAAATTAAGAGAAAAAATACAAACAGCGGAACAATTTACGGGGAAAGTAAGGCTTTAAAATGTAAAAACTGAATTACCAAGAGGAGCTGTGAAGATCCTGGTGGTTGTCGAACTCCCGAATGAGGCCTCCTGCGCCCCGAAGGCGCGGATGGTGGTGATGCCTTGCAGCGACGCGTTGAGGTGCGAGAACACGGGGCTGCGGGCTGCGGGAGCGGCGGGCGTTAGTGGTGGCCGGTGAAGGCAATTTAAGCAAAACATGTCTCACGTCAAAACTTTTTAACCATTGATAATTCAAGAGCTCGTTAAAACCCAAATTATGGTTTAGCAGTTTAGTTTCAAAGACTATCTTACGTACTTTATTTCTTTACGAAAACACAAACAATCTTTAAAATAGTTTAAGTACATGAAGTTAGGGGTAGCAAAGGCGCGTGGCCTTACAGATGACTCACTCACGCCCTCGAGGCGCTTGATGCTACGGCTGGAGGCGATGTAGAAGATGCGCAGCCCGTAGAACACCACACCGATGGCCAGCGTCGGCACCAGCAGCCAGTAGTTCACCACCGCCACCACCACCACGATACCGATCAGCGAAAGCCCGATCTGTGGAGGTGTTGCGTTAGTGGAGCTGGGCGTGGGCGGGGGCGAGCTCCTCGGTGGGATACACACCTGCAGCACGTCGAGCAGCGCGGAGGGCAGCACTTCGTCGACGGCGCCGATGTCCTTGGAGAAGCGGTTGAGGATGCGGCCCGAAGGGTTGGCGTGGAAGAAGCGCATCGGCGCGCGCGTGATGGCGGCGAACATGTGGTTGTGCAGGCGAGTGGACGCGCGCATGGCCAGCGAGAAGAACATGAACGAGCGGAGCAGCGACACCGCCACCAGCGCCACCACCATGCCTGCCCACAGACGAATGCGCTGAAGAAAGTAGGCTTCTCCCGAATTTTATTATTTTAAAGTAACGATAATTTCTTAACTGTGGGCAATAACTTCCCCTGCCTGTATTCCTTCCTCTGTTTGATCCTACCTGATTCGAACTTCCTAGGCTCTGGTTAGAGCTAATAGGTGGAAGTTCTCATTAACTATACGATACTGTATCATATTTACCGGTGTAAATGTAGATGCAATCGTATCGGCTGAGATTAGGTCTGTACTGAGCGTTCTCGAGCAGCCGGTCCGTGAAGTTAGCGCTGAATTCCGCCGGGTCCGACACGTTCTTGGCGTCCAGGTCCAGCATCACCGCCTGCGGGTGATCTTCCTCTAGATTTACCCTGTAAATTCAATAAACGGACGTCTTCTACGTTCCACTTACTAAAAAAATATTCCTCAATCGATAAAAATATCTTGCAGAATATCCAGGGTTCAAGAATATGCTAGGAGAGTCAGAACCTTTCGAATACCAGTCAGCCCTTTCCCTCTTGGTCTACACTATCGCGCCAGTCTCACCAGTAGCTGGTCCACCAGTCGGAGCCCGAGCCCAGCAGCTGCGCCAGCACGGCCACCAGTACCATGAGCGCCACCAGCAGCGGGTGCCCGCAGGCGCGCAGGTAGGCGCCGTACACCGCGCCCGACACGGCGCCCGCCGACCGCATCTCCGCCTCCTCGCGCCCGCCCTCGGGCGGCGCCGTGGCTGTCAGGTTGTCCACCGAGCTTACCTGCCGAAATGTGCGATTATTTATCTACGCGATACGAGGAATCGGCCCGGGACCCGTTTCCGTTCCATCCCGCGAAAGACCAACCCACCGAATGGATGCTCATCTGCCGCTTCCGGAAGCTGCCCTGCAGGATGGAGTCCTCGGCGTCGGTTTTCTCCTTGTCGTCGCTGGCGGGCTTGTCGTCGTCCTGCTCGTCGCGTGCCAGCAAAGTGGCAAAGTCCAGCCCCGACGCGCTCAGCGTCTCAAAATCTCCGGCCGCCGCGATCGTGCCGTTCTTCAGTATTATGATCTGTCGCGTTCGAAAGTTTCATTTTTATCTTAACTTGTACTAATACTCTAGTCAATTTCGACAAAAAATGGACATGTATGTCGCAGGCAGATAGTTGATAAGGTCGATAAAGTTGACTAGTTAATTGACGTCGATTAAAGGCGATGAAGTCAACTTACATTTAGTCAAGTAAAATTCCGCTCACACTCCCATAACGCTCTCGGCACGCATTCGCCAGCTTACCTACCCAAGCCAAGCGTGCGTAAAGAAATTTTACTTAAAGTGACCCTATTTTGATTTGAACAACCCATCAAAAAACTATATGCAACTTATAATTGTTTTCGATGTGAAACATTTAGGGCGGGTCTGCCGGCACCCGGTCCACCAATATTACCATCTGCTAGTATTTCATTTAAAATGATGCTTTCTTTTGTGTTTTCTTTAGTCGGTACATGGTTATTTGTTTTAATTATCAATCATCTAAAATACAAAGATAGCACATTCATTCCACTAATTGGAATGATGTTTGGCGGAATAATTAGTTCAGTTACATCTTTTGTTGCTTATCGCTATGATTTAATTCAAAACATTAATTCATGGTTACAAGGAAGATTCATTTACATTCAAATAGATGCTTCACTGAAAGTTTGGTATTTCCACAATTCAGGCAGGTTGGTGGATGCAGCCCTAAAAGTGGATGGAGATGAGTCAGCTTTGTGTGTCCGATTTTTAGCCCGCTTATGACGCTGCATTCTTTTGATGTTAGGCCGTTTGGAGGAATCCGAGCAATATTTTTATCATTGATTTGACGGAGAGGGCTTTGCGGAAGTGTCTTCCAATCTTCATTGTCTACTATTCCCGTTTCCCCTCCAAATAAGCTTAAGTATATAGACACATACATATCCCATCACATTATCCAAATCCACCCTCACGCTCAGTACAATAATCAGATCTATTCACTACATCCTTCTGACGTTCTTATGACAGTAAATATGAAGAGTCCCGAAAATCCGCACATTATGAACCTTTTGCGTCCAAATATGTCGGTCAGAAATCCAGCAATTATTGATGTCAACCCCGGAGCGCGCAGGAATGGTGTTACGCATGAGGTTCGAGTTTCGGAGGGTGCTGCTGTGGGTGCTGCGGTGCCCCACCTGGGCGAAGCGCGCAGTGCTTACCTGCTGCGGCGAGGCGAGGCCGTGCCGCTCAGCGGCCCAGGAAGATCCGTCTCCGCAGGGAAATCACCGCAGCAGAATCACCGCGGGGACGACGATCGCACGGCGGCTGGCAGGGCCGGAGGGTGTCGTTCTAATGAAGGATATATTAATTTTCTACTTATATTCATTGTTACTGAATCTTTTTAAAACGGATTCCTCCATGATTCTTAAAAATGACTATAATTCGTTCTTCCTGTTATAGCAACTCTCAAACACTTCCATATGACGATGAAAAGGATAGATTTATTTTCCAATCATGTTTCTAACAAATTTTTAATGTATACAAGCCCAGTAGAAATCAGATCGTAATTTAAATTAAAGGATAGTTCTTGCTTATGATAGACTGTGGACTACGATCTCTTTCTTCCATTCTGCGGTTTCCACCAGCAACCAGGAGTTCCGGCTGCTCTCTTATCGTATAATTACCGGTTATTTAACCTAACCTGTAGGTTATGATCTGTTGGCCAAGTTTATTTTTTTCCGATTTGGTTTTAAGCATCGTAATGCTTGATGGAATTAAACTATTTTACTATTGAGCCACAATCAGTAACCGTTATTATCGTTATTATCGTTATTATCATTATTATCGTTGTTATCGTTATCACCGTTATTATCGTTTTTATCATTATTTGCGATCGTTATTACCGTTATTATCGTTATTATCTTTTTTATCGTTATTTTAGATCGTATATACCGTTGTTATCATTACTATCGTTATTATTGTTATTCTCGTTATTAACGCTATTATCGTTATTATCATTATTATCGTTATTATCGTTCTTGCTTGCATCATCAGTGATATCAGTGATGTATACTAAAACTAGCCATCACAAATATACTGTAGAGTTATAACTTTGTGTTCAGGTGCAGAAACAGAAGGAACAATCTTTAGGGCTATCTGATATGTATATCCAACAAAAGATAAACAATTGTTCTTAGAAGAACTGTGGAAATAATGAGCATCAACAAAAAAAATAGAGCAGTAGAGGTCAAACAGAGAGATGTCGTTAACCAGTTACTGAATGTGTTTTCACCTGCCTGTCTTAAGATAACTTAATAGGCCATTAATTATTCCGTTCTGAAAGATTTTGTTTTCAAACTCCATCTGTATTTATCATTTTTCATGTTTATATAATCTTTTATATTTATAACTATACACTGTCAAGATTAAATGTAATATTTGTAAGAGATATCATTGAGGAGCAATTTATATTTAAACTTTTTGAATGCTTCTGAATAGTGACAGAAATTTTTTATTATTATTTATTTATTTCAATAGTGTTCCATTGTAATGGTGTCCTCACACACAATTCATATCTTGCCTTGTAAGCTATGATTGCACTGTTGGATTTCGTCCAACATTGAGAGTTTGGGTCATCATCAATTCAGTATGATTCAATAGAAGAAGAAGTGTCTTGTCACCTCGGTGACTATGTCAATGTGTTTATGGTCTTTTCTTCTCTCTCTCTGGATACATAACCTAAATTAACACGGGCCTTTTATTACCACTGTTGAATCCGATTCAAATGTCAAGTCCATGTAGACGAAATCGCCGGCTGATGCTACTATATTATAGTTATAGATATGTAGTCAAAAAATATAATATGTTCCATAATGATTCAAAAGTGTTTGTAATTCAAATTCAAATAGGTAATTTTGATTGTACATTTTGTTCAAGATTCCACTTTACTATAACATATTACAAGCATTTGTGATAAGATCTCTATCGACATTCTACAGAATGAGTCACAAACGTTATTAGCTAGAAACGACGCAAGTAGTTCACTGATTATGTGTGTTTTGTATGCTTAGATTAACTTAGATTAACTTGGTACTTCAAAATAATGAATGTCGAATGGTAAAGGTTAGAGTATAACGTCCAGCTCCATTCGTGTTTTAAGAACGGAAATAAACCAAATTCCGTTCAATATTTTCAATTACCAAAATTTTTATGGCTCACATTTTGTATTCCAAGGTGGCTCTTTATTACTATCTGGTCAACAACAGCCTTAATTACTTTCGGAAAAATACTGAGTATGCAAATTTATGTGAATTAGTTGAGATGTGTCCGAGACAGACGTGCATTGCAATCACCAAATATTTGCCCCCATAGTCTTTATTTACGTTTATTTCAGACTCTTTTGTGCCTCGGACAACTAAATGGTCTGGGAAACTAAATGGTCTATTTAATCAACTTCTAAATCCTAATATAAAATTGCTGCCTAACATACAACTCGCCCAAAATGTATATTAACAAAAAAAAACGAATCCGATTAAAAATCGTAAAATTGTCTAAGGAGTACATACCTATTGATACTATGTTTATGTACAAAACAGCACTTTACTCATCGTAATAATGTTGAGGTTCCACGAAGGATAGAGAGGTATTTAAGATTTTAAGATATAACCAACTACCTCGCTGGTGGCCCTGATTATTATAATAATAGTGTAGGGCTTCCACAAACACTGTAATGATGAAACCTTCAACATTAGCTCTTTCGAACGTCCTAAAATTTCGTGTTGATCTTATCTTACAATAACATACAATATTTTCTTAGCTTATACGTACGTGAATGAAATCTACTATGTCATTATTAAGAATAATTTTTCACGTTAGCTCTAACCATAGTAACCGTATTATTTTTACGTCCAGTCCAATATTAGCAGGAGCGGATCGAGCCTTCTTAAAAGGTGGTGACCACAGCCATTCAATTTTTCGCTGATTTTCGGCTAAATATGAATCAGCGTATGAATTTGCTTCTTATAAAGGTTATGTGTATAAAATACTAGCTGTGCCCGCGACTTAATCCGCGTAAAATTCAGTAAATAAGATTCAATTTTAGCGTGATAATATATAGCGTATAACCTTCCGCGATAAATGGGCTATCTAACGCTGAAAGAATGTTTCATTTCGGACTAGTAGTTCTTGAGATTATCGCGTTCAAATAATCAAACGAACAAACAAACTCTTCAGCTTTATATATTAGTACAGATACGACTTTGATATATTGTTTATTACAAGTAATGTATTGGATACAATATTAACAGGCTCGATCTCTATAGACGGTAAAGTATGACGTCATAAGTCTATTATGTCGATGGTGGCATGCCCATCGAGCCCACCGCGATGGATCCGCGCCTTCCATTTAGTGTATTAAATGTTAAATATTATTTTGTACATTAAGTTACAAGTTACACAAAAAGAAAAAAAATCATTTACCAAGAATAGAAAAAAGTGGTATAAGTATTTTATAATAATATGTTTGTAGTAATAGCTTAATGGTGATTGCTCTGATGTTTATTTATTTATATAAAAACTTAGCAAATATGCAATTATAGAAGTGCAGTAAGAAGTTTTATTGAATTCTACAATCAAGGTCGATGTAACTGCGAAAAGAAATAAAACTAATATAAACCCTCAAGAAACTTAAATATAAATACTAAAAACCGATGAAGGTCTATTTGGTCACTCTAGAGACTTTTTTCCCCATTATTTACTTTTTCCTAGTTTGTTCGCTCTTTGAGAACATTCCGTAACGAGTTTGTGTACTACTATTTAAAAGAATATCAAGGGTTATATTATAAATTTGGTCTGCGATAGTTTACAAATAAACCCGTGTGGAAGAAAAATTTCAGTCCAAAATTTTCCAATTAAAACCTGACTTTTTATAATCAGATAAAGAGTTTCCCGATTTTAAAATTAAAAAAGAAATCTTAAATTATTAACCAGTAAATAATTTTTTTTTATTATATAATTTTAAAAAGTGCTACAAAAACTGATAATCTGGCTAAAGAAGGCAGATTAATTGCAAGATTTCGAATAAGGTTCCAATTTAAAATATGCATTCACTAATTAACTTTTATGGATGCGCCTCCGTTGTCTATATAAAGGTGGCGATGCGCTGGTGCGGTATGGGTGTTACCTATTTCAATTAATGTTTTTATTTAATTTAATACCTACCTTTTAGAACACTTACATAATAAGATAGTAATGTTTTCTAACTCCTTCTATTTAACACACATGAGCTGTAATAATTTCTATTGCCTGAAATAAATAATTTGCTTTGATCTACCTTATTGTTCATAGTACTGTCTCACCCTATGGCTTTGGCAATTGAGGGGTTACTAATAAGAAATCCGCAAGCCTAACGCCAAAGATTCAAAGCAGGCTGGCCCGTTGGCGCAGTGGGCAGTGACCCTGCCTTCTGCTCCGGGGGTCGTGGGTTCGATTCCCACCTCGAGGGTAAAAGTTTGCATTTATAAATTGCTATAAACAAGTATATTATTTGTATTGTGACATTTCAGTATCATTCCATGTTACTATCAACTAACAAAACTATATAAAATGATAATAGTTTTTTAAAACACATAAAATGTAAAATAAAAAGAAGAGACACAGCATAACACAATTAAAAAAAGGAACAGTAAATGAATAGAAAATTACATTAATTTGAACTTTTGTTTTGTATATCTGTCATCCGCATAAGAAAATATCTGTCCCTGGTTTACATCAAGTTTACATAGATCATTGATGTAAATCAGGAACAAGGTGGGACCTAATACACTTCCTTGTGGCACCCCATAAGTCAGTGTTACCTCCTCACTAATGTATTGGTCAATTTTTACACTTTGTCTTCTGTCACTTAGATAATCGTTTAGAAGCTTAAGGGCTGTACCTCGAATACCAATAAGTTCCAACTTTTTTTACATTGTCTTTCTTTACATATTGGCCGAGGAATTTATTATGAATCATTTAATCTTATTTATCACTGATTAATTGGAGTAATTATTCTATTTTCATTAATAGCTACAGCGTTTATAGGATATGTTTTACCATGAGGACAAATAACTTTTTGTGGAGCAACAGTATTTACTAATTTATCATCAGCCATCCCTTATTGAGGAACAATTCTTGTTAATTCAATTTGAGAGCATTTCAGAATCCCAGTCCCAGAAGGCATTTTTTAACTCGATTTCTTCATGAAGCGGCATCAAAATTGGTCAGATATATCAACATGAAAAACCATTGGCTGCCTCGGCTTCTGAATTGTTTTTTAATCCATCCCTGATCCTTCCAGTGACCGTCCTCTGCTTCTCTGTTGTCTCCACAGGTTCACATCTGCACGACTGGCCTCATCGTGACCCCGCCCCCAAGCAGTCCTAATATCTGTTAACTGCATTCAGCCGTTGATCCATCAGTCGACACATAAAAACCTATGTACATTAACAGTATTAGAACGTTCTCTTTCTAGTTTTACGAGCGCGCCGGAAGCGGAAATAGCATTATCTATGTAGACCTCCAGCGCAGGCTGGCGCTATTAAGTACAGGCAACGGGGATGGCTCGGACGTGGTTTCAGGTCTCTGTTGTAAATTTGGAGCCGCCTTTTCTGTATTTTTATAATTCAATCCTTTTTAAGGAAATTAGCTGAATAATTTGCACATTCGGATATTAAAATTTTTTTTTAAAAAGTTAATCGGTACTGGTGGCAAAATTGCGTTTTAATTTCACTAAGTTTTCTTGTATATTTATAATTCTAATATAACGTGTTTTTTGAAAATACCAAGCATATAAAAGTTAAACATGTATGAGTATATTGGGTAATGTTATCTGTGGTAGATGTATTGTATCATTTTAGATTAAATTAAAACTATGAAAATAATCATTTCCATTAGTACGAATTAGTGAAACTAAAATGGATAATCCTAAAGCCCCCTCACATACCGAAAGAACTAAAAAAACTATTAGTATATATAAATTAAAATTAACTATATCTAGATATATTAATAGTAAAAAAAAAATGCTTGATACAATAAATTCTAAACTTATTAAAACAATTAATAAATGTTTATGATAACCAAAGAATAAAAAACGCTGAAGTATTTAAAAGCGACTAGGTTAAGGAGAGCAGTCATCGATAATGGAGCTAACAGTCAAAGCGACGTTAAATAAATTCAAATTAAAAAAAGTATTCACAGCATTTTGAGAAACACTCCTTGCTTCCCCACAAATCGATCGATATTTTATAAAATCGATATATTGCTTAGTTTGTGAAACCTTCCAACCATCAGTAATCTCTCTTAACTTGTTTGAGTTCGTTAGACATATTATAACTTACGACAACTGGTTCCCTATACAGTCGTTTTGTCAGAAGAAAGAAGAATGCACATGAAAACAAACTTCACCATATAATGAAATAAAATAATTAGCTAGTTGGAGTTTATTAGATATATTGTAACGTATGACAATTGCTTCACCACACAGTGGCTTCTTCAAGTGGACGAATGAAGAATGAAAACTAAAATAAACTTCCTAGCATATTTTGTAGATGTGAACTATAAATAAGGTAAGGTCTTTAACTGAAATATCCCGATTTTAAAGATTGCGTTAAATAAATAAAAAAGAAATGTTATTGTCTGCACCGGAAGCCTTGTCTAGATTTTATTTAGGACAGACAGACAGATGTCATCTTTGACCTTTACGCGTCACGTATAGAGATTAAATTCTGTCCTCTATATAACACATATTTGCGTATACAACTTTTGAAATTTAAAAAACTATATTAAACGCTATATTGCGCCATAAATCGGAAAAGTTTTTTGATATACATAAGTTTTATAGCCCCATATAAATGTATAGTTAAGCGAATCAAACACGGCATTCCTTGTAAACCTAATGAGATTTTAGACGTTGTTTTAAATACCAACATAAATTAGTAATATAGCTTTAATAGTGAGTAAGTCATTTTAGCTTCAAGTAGCTCTTATTTAGTACTAAAATATTACGTTTTCATTATAAATGTTTAATACATTTAGTTTGACTTCTGTAAATATGATTATAATCTCACAAATTAAAGCCATCACCTATTAGTTATGAAACTATTTTACCTCATGATTAGTAATTGTTAAATTGAATATTTATTTTAATTTTATAAATATATAGAATAATAGCGATAACTGTGCTCAAAGTTGCTATTAGATATTGTGTATAATACATAGATATATAGAAACGTACACGTGGCAAAGTAGTAGCTCTGTAGTAGTAAAGACTCGCGGACCCGGCAGACGTTGTCCTGTCCGAACGTTGGCTTATTCTTACTATTATTTTCTATATTGAATATGGAAACATAGCGCCATCTGTTGGTTGCTTAACTCACCGACCGCCGCCCGGCCGCGCTTCGGATATTTAAAATGCCCCAGAATCTTAAATCTCTGATATCTTCTAAGATATTAATTTTAATGATATGCCGTAAAGGGCAATTTTGATCTGCATAAAATATATAACGTATCTAGCGCATTTGTTTGGACAAGGATTAATGCGGTATTCTTTAAAATAGCTTCGTAAATAGTTCGTCATTTTTCGTAGTATGTAAAAGATAAAAATTGTTTGTGGGCCATCCTTAAGAGATAGACATAGCATGGGTAACTTTTTTATAGATTTTTAAGATATACAATTCAGCACTAAATCATTTACATCTACCTCAATGTTTAGCCAGCGCACACAAAGTAAGCGCGAAAAATAAGTTTTTTACGACATCCCGCTACAAATCACTCAAATTCTCGGCGTTTATCTAAAATAATATGCATGTATTGTACACATAAACATTCTCCTTGAATTGCTCTGTTTAGTGACTAAAACTACATTAAAATCCGTTGAGAAATCAAAAAGATCTACGCGTACAAGGCCGGGAAGCGACTTTATTTTATAATATTTAACCATACCGTCTATAAGATTGCGAAAACAAGTTACATAAAAAATAATTCCTTCATTTCTATAACAAGCATTTTGTTGTTTTAATTGAAGAGAATTGTATTTTCTTATTAAATATTCCTACCGGAGTTTCTTCCAATACGAAAATTTCCGAACGACTTTCCGACCGAATTCCTGTGAAGTATTCTTTGATATTTATTAAAAAAAAAATTGCATACGTTTATAAAGCAATACTATTTTGTCACGTTTACTAAAAAGGTTGTTGACTTCTTAAGAGTCCCCTTCTTCACTCGAGCTTTCTTAGTTGTATAATATAAATCTATATAGCAACTAATATATAATAAAGAGTCCTTTATACAAACGAGTAATGTGTTTATAACATTGATGACAATATAACTGTGTCAAAAATAAATGTTGTGTAAATAAAATTTTATGTAACCTTTTAGAGTATTCGACGCTGTCAAGGTGGTTCTGTATGTAAATCAAAATTAGTGACTGATATAAGGTTATCTTTAAAGGCCCTAGCACGAACATTTCGAACGGTTTGTAATGGACGAGTCGATTTTAAAAACGTTCGTGCCAAACCCACAGCGGACCATCCCTAGTGTCAACGCGGGTTGCATTGATTAAAAACATGACACGATAAATACTTGCCTATGTGGGTTTAGCACGAACATTTTCATCCTAAAAAAAATCGATTCGTCGAAATGTTCGTGCGAGAGCCTTAACTTATATCTTCAACTGTTTGGTAATAGATATACGTCAAATAAAAAATGTATATTAATTCTACGAATACAAGAAGAATAATAACGTGCGTATTCGTAGTGTTAAATAAAAATATAATTGTATTCCTGAAGATCTGTGGATAATGCTTAAAAAATCTAGTATTTTTTATTACCATACTGATTTATTTAGTATATTAGCATATTTAGGTAGCGTAGACGTAATTAGAAATACGATAAGAATAGATTGCTTTAGCATTTTTTACCATCGATCTTCATTTGTAAAGAAAATTGCTTTACTTTATTCCTTCTTTTAAATTAGTAAATATTATATTTTTCCCCTTAAGCTTTGGTCTCTTGATCGTAACGGACAACGCTGCGGTGTGCGGCATCTGACACGCAATTGTAATGCCCGAGCCAGACGTAGCTCAGTGTGTGTACACTTTTGTCCTTGAAGTCCACAAAGCTCGAAAAAACTTTGCGAAGTTACACAAAGTCCCCGGCCCACACTACAGGATCATTGCAATGATCATTCAATTGAAGCTGTCTGGCTCCGGCATAAGATTAACGTCTAGAATAGTCTCTTGTTCCGTCGCTGTTTATGTCAGCGTTGAAAGGCAGGCGCAGCACGCTGCGTCGTGACGCTTAATTCAGCGGTGTGCGTTACGATCAAGATACCAAAGCTATATATTGAAATTGTCAAGCTATTTTAAACTAATATTAGAATAAAATTGAGAATAAAAAGTACTAATAAAAAGACCTCTTTAGAAAAACATTGTAAAATTAAGAAAAGGGTATAGTCGATTCGAATGTAGTTTCTTAAGGTGTTTTATAGAAATTATAATTGTCCTATAAATTTTCTACTTTTTTGTGGTCGAACTATTACCGGAAATAAACTGCCAGTTCTTTAGGAGATATGCGAATTTATTTTGAAATAATAAAATAGATTCTTCAGAATTCCGATAGCCTTCGCTCCCATCTTTCATTCCTCGCCGAAAAGCCGCTCACCTTGGTGTGCCTTTCCCACATGTGCATTGAAAGATGATTAGTTTTATAATATTATTTGAAATCAATCTCTAATCGTCGGGTTTTGAGCGTCCAAGGTGGCCTAAACGTCAGCCTTAATTGCAAGATTTTTCCTGTACATTCATTGAAATGCCTTGCCTTTACGAGCTTAAAAACAGCTTAACGCAGTACTATTCTTAAAATGATAATGTAAAAGGATAACAATTCGCTAAGGATAGCAATTTTGCAGTTATTAACAAAAAGCCGATAATTTTCTTCAGATCTCGTTTTCCGACACCCGATCCCATCCATGTTTCTAAACCAAATGTATAATGTTTGTCCTTCCACTTCCTGGGCACTACCAGCATGCCCATCGTCATAGAGTCTTCTTTTTTACTTCAGAGATGTTCTTATTTATTTTACACATTTTATGTTGCACAGATGTACCGCAAAATGTTCCTAGTTTGTGTACTCCACTGACAATGGCAATAAAGCGAATTCTGATTCAATATGCAGAACATGGTTTTTGCTTTTGGGAATTCACTCTGTGCCGACCTCCTCTCTTTGTTTTAAAAACATGAAGCCCAAAAAACAGTAATTTGAAATAAACCACAACAAAGAGGAATTCGCGAAAATAACCGACCGTTGACATCAGAATGACAGCCATGAACCTTCAGTCTATCTTTTAAAAGTTAATATAATCTAAACTCCGTTAAAGTTGTTGTTAGCAGGTTATTAAAAGACAATGGAAGCTTTACAGATTTATGGACATATGCCGGATTAGTATAAGAAAGTAAACAGTGCAATAAAAGGTACAAAATGTTTGCTACTAAAAATTACAAAAAAAAAGATTCAATACCTTAAAACACAATTGAGGACCATATTAACGTTGTAATGAATAATATATAATATAACAATATTTTTAAATATATAAAAATATACTAATACTTTTCATTTATGCCCTGTTTATTTTCAGTATTTTTTTATTATAAAGATTTACCAGTCCTTGTGTTCTCGACATTTGAGCAGTTATTGTGTTCTAAGTTTTAATTTTATTTAAAATTATAAAATATTTGTTTATACTGATATTTATAATTCTTTTATGTTTTAACAAGAATATTGTTTGAATAATTCAATTTATGTTAATGATGATAAGAATAATATTTATAAATTTCACTTTAAAGATTGAAAATTTTAATAATATTAGCTATATATTAGGGTGTGATATTATTTCATATGGTTTAAGTTTGTTAAGAATTCTATCAGAAACACAAGTCTTCCACTTCCAGCTGGATAACACAGAGCCAGAATCCCACACTCCGAGCTCTTACACCAAATATGAGAGGTAAGCCAGCTTTGTTGTCACAATTTTCGTGAAAGGATTTTCTCTTCAAAGATACAGATGTGCTGATAAAGTATTTTCGAGTCAGAAATTGTAGTTTTACATGCGAGAAGAAATAATCCATAAAACACAGTGGATGAGAGTGAAGAAAGTGATGGCGACCGTTTTTTTGGGATAGTCATGGAGTTATTTTAATCGATTATCTTCAAAAAGGAAAAACCATTACAGGCGCATACTACGCATCGTTACTTGACAAGCTGAAGGCGGAACTTGCGGGAAAACGACCACGTTTGCAGAAAAGGAAAATCCTGTTTCAGCAAGACAACCGTCCCACACCTCAGTGGTTGCCGAAATGGCGAAAATCCACGAATTACGGTTAATTAAAATAGTTGTGGATAGAAATAAATAATATAAACGGATATATATAAGTGTAGAACACATGTAAAAAGTAAACAATAGAATAAATAGATGGCCCAAGTATGAATAAGTAGGTGGTAGGATTTGGCAAAGTATTATAGTATCGTAAGTTTATAGATTAAGTACGAATATGATAGTTTATAGCGATATATAAGGATAAATACATAAACGGATTCCATAAGACAGGAAATAGGTTGCCTAATTATATCTATTTCGTCCCAGTTCAGTGACGATTAATGTTTTTAAATCAAAATTATTAACAGAATTAATATTGCTTTCGCTTCTATCAATTAAAAACTTAACTGCTGTAATTCATTCTTAGTATGGTTAGAACAAAGTTAAGTTATTAATATAATTTGCCGGTTTAAGTTTTTGATAATTATTAAGAACTTGGATCAGATCCTTGGTATAGAAGATTTTAACTATAAGAACCATAAATTGGTAACGGAAGAGAATGCAGATGTGACACCTGGTGCTATAATAACTGAGGTAGTTAAAACAAAATAAACTAATCCAATGTACAATTAATTTTTAAATATTTATAATTTTTTATTTATTTCAGATTCAAAATCATGTAGAAAAAGATGATACAGTACCAATTGAATACAGTCGTTGTGTGCCAACTAGTTCTAACTTACTCAATATATCTATGAACACATCAGACTATGAAGATTTTCCAAATTGTATGTCAGATAATATTTTTGTGGTAATATAAAATACAAAAGTATTTATTTAGTTATGAATAATGATCTGTGTTACTATTCTAGATTCTAATATTCTTTCGTCGCCTAAAGCTGATAATGACCAACTATCAAATATACAAGTTTTATCTCAAGAGGTGCCTAACTTTTTAAAAGGTACATATTTTTTTTTAATATACTTAATGTTTCCAAAACATGATTATGGTTTCTTTAATAGTAGCAGAAAGTAAATCATAGGCTGATAGCTGAATTTTATCTTCTTATAACCCAGTTCTGTATTTGGGTAAGATAATGCACAAAGTATGAAAACATATTCTTACGACTATTATATGACTAAATTAAAAACACTTCCCAGCATAAACATTTACTGACATGTTAGTGATATCATGTCCCTTTAATTTAAAAATTACTAGCTTATCAAGGCAATTTAAGGAAACCTATTAAGTTGTTAATAAAGGTTACTTGCTCTATGAGCTGACTGAAACAACCTTTGGTGCAAAGGTTGTTGAGACTACCACATGTCAGTAATAATAATAATTTGATTTCAATAGAGCAAACCATGATCATTTACGGAGATTGATTATTAAGAATTGAAAACCAGATTACGGCTGGATTATGCTGGATAACTACTAAGTAGTGCTTAAATTTATGCAAACAGTCACCATTCATATTTTTTGTAATATAAATGGTAACATTTTAGTAAAACCATATAATTTTATATTACCTTTAATATAAATAATTTTATACTAGGATTAAAGAAGACAACTTATTCATCATTTGGGGCTACAGCTGAAAATAAAGCTGATTCTAATTTCCAAAGTCAGAATTTTAAATTCAATTTAACTGGTGAAGAAGGAACTGAAAGAAGTGGATTATTCAAATTGTTCTAATAAATTTATACTATAAGATTATAGAATGAGGAATATTATTTTGTTATAATAATTTTCAATACTTATGTTATAGTTATGAAGCAATAACAAAAAATATATATAATTTTTGAATTTAACCGAATTATTATAATTTGTTATTCAATTAAGCTGATTATAAATAATATATCACTAATTATAAAGAAAGTTAGATTGTGTTTCAGTAATTATTGTTATTTTTCATACTTCAAGCAACATTGCACTTTTCTTAAGATGTGAAATGTTAACTTTGAAATTACTTGTTAATGTTTAATTAATTAATTAAATAAATATTATTAAAATTACCAATATTAATTTCTTAACATCTTTATTTATTCATTGCAATGTGACAGTCATTGATGTAGCTGACATGCTCTAACAGCTATAAGTTGCAATAGAATAAAAAGAGGTGCAAATACCTCACTATATTCTATTGCTGAGTCACCCTGAAGCTTTCGACATAATAAAAATTTGAATACAAAAGTTAAACCCAAAAATATACAACTCCAGGAGGCTCTATATATGGAAGCTTTGTAAGAGTTTTCTAGAGTCATTCGAATACACACTATACAGCAAAAATATGCATTCATAGCATCACTAACAAACAATGGGGCAAAAATTGTCCACCAAGCACTGTTTATCACACCATCAATTTTAAGAGCTAAGAGAGCCGAAAATATGGTAATTGTTATCAAATGTATCCATATTTCAAATACAGTCAGTCCTATCCACTGCACAATTTCATTTAAAGTAAAAAACATTTTTTATTGATTAGCACTAAGAACTGCAGTCCTAAAAATCCTTATATGAATAGATGATGAATGCCTTACTTGTGCACCAAAATCTACATCATCAGTTAATGGCTCCAGGTCATCTGTGAAAACAATGTTAATATAACACTAATTTGTTATAGAGTTAACAGAAAATATAAATATCATTCGTACCTATAATATCTACTGTACCGGTGTTTACTTCAATTTGGCAAGTTCCAGAAAAAAGTATTTCAAGTTGAAGAGCCAAATTACAACAGCGCTGAATAGCAGCTCCTAGTCCATGCAAAATTATTTCGTTTTGACCTTTAGTCAATAGATCGCAGCATTTGTCGAATTGAGCCTAAATACAGACAAAAATTAATAAGTGAAATATTAATATCCCGTAGCACATACTTTGTTTTGAAAGTTTACCTTAAAATTAGTTTTTTTAGTTATAAATATTATATTGTCTCCGTCAACTGGTCGAATTGGCAACCTCTTTTTAATAGCATATTTTTTGTTTGGAACAGTTTTATGGCTTTTTACATCGTATCTCTTCTTAGATGTCTTAATATTATCATCAGCCATCACTGTCTTGTGCCTTGCCTTTTTAATGTTATGACTTATTTTTTAATATCCATGATCCAATACACTACACAGGAACGAATCCATAGATAATATACTATGAACTTATGAAGTATGAACGAATTAAGCAACGTAAAGACGGGTAGACACGGTAGTGGTGACAGCGTTGCCAAACGCCAACGAAGGTCATTAGCTCATATAAAATAGGCTTTATATTGTAGTTACAATTTTTCAAATTAAGCTACATTATACCTAAACCTCCCCACCGTTAATCAACTTATCAATCACAGACCAAATCATTTTACTGGAAGACTAACTAGCAAAAATCTCTAGAAATAAATAACACTGTGTAAATATTTTATTATCATCACTAATCTTAAATATTTCATTCATTTTTATTTTATTTTTCTAAGGATTTATTTATATATTTTTATTCATATTGTATTATTTTAAAATCTAAAACAGTGTTATTTTCATTTTAACCCAGGTCGATAACTCATCAATTGTCACTTGATGATTTATCCTCGCCAGGGGTCTACAGTTGTCAGTTTTCGGTAGGCATTATTATACGCAATGGCCAATGTTTTAGTAGCATCTAAAATCATTATCTGGGACGAATGCACATTGGCGCACAAACGCTCATTGGAAGCACAACACCTAGCATTGAAGGATCTGTACAAAATGACTCGAGATGTTTTGAAGGCGCAATGGAACGGAGCCGAATTTATAGCTTTCGTAGATTTAAAGGTATTTTCCAAGTTAATAAAAATTTTAATATCTGTTTTTGTAGATATGCCGTAGAGGGTTATATGTTTGACCTGAATGACTAGTATAGTTCTTTTTTATGGGATAGGAAAGTAAATGCTGCCACCCATGGACATTTACATCACCAGAGGTGCTACAAAATGCGTTGCCGGCCTTTAAGGGGAATAGATGGGGA